>JBBBDQ010000766.1:3980000-4017500 GCA_037127315.1 Ascarosepion bandense
TGCCAAGACATGGAACGGAATACAGGAAACTACATAAGAAAATAAGGAGCAAATGTAGACAGAATAAAGAGGAATGGCTCAACGATAAATGGACAGAAAAAAGAGATTAAGCACGACTAATAAAAGGGACATGCATAAAAAAATGAGAACAGGACAAAAGACATGCTCCTTAGCAGGATGTATAAAATCCAAGGGTGGAACGCTCATACTAGAGAAAGAGGAAATACTCCAGCGGCGGGAAGTTTGCATAAGAGATCGCTTCCACGACAAGAGGGAGCAACCGACAATACACTGACGAGACAGTAATATTAAAATCCGAAATGGAAGCTACACTGGCCAAACTTAATAGAAACAAAGCAGCCGGACCAAGTGGCACCGTAAAAGACATGCTGGCAGCCTTAGACGATTTCAGCCTAGGCAATCACAGAAATAATAATTGAAATCTATGACAGCGGCGATATCAGATCGATTTTCATAGCGCTGCCTAAGAAGCCAGCTGCAAACGAATGTGAATTCCACCGAAAAACCAGCTTAATTACTCGCGTAACAAAACTCATCATCCGATTTCTAAAATAGGACAATAGCAGTGCAGTTTTGTCAAGAACACTGGGCAGGGAAAGTGATATTTATGCTTAGAATGTTTTCAGAAAGGGCAATACAAATGCAGAAGGACGTGTACCCGTGTTTCATAGACTATGCAAAGGCTTTCGACAAAGTACGCCACACAGACCTGATAGAGACGCTCGGCAACCTTGACATATTTTGGAAAGACATTAGAGTAATCAAGAACCTGTATTGGCAACTGCCTGCATACGGACAGAAAACGAGTCCAGCAGATATACAAAGACAGAAAGGGGTGAAAGACAAAGATGTGTCTTCTCACCAGGTCTATTCAACCTATACAGCGAGACAATTCTGAGAGCGCTAGAAATCCAGCTGGGATTCGTCATTGGCAGCTGCGTTCTGAACAATATAAGATACGCAGTAATATGGTGCTGATAGTAGACACGGAAAGTAAACTACAAAACCTTATACAGGAATTAGTTAATTAAAACGGAAAGAAAGGACGACATATAAACTACAAGAAAAATAAATGCATTGTAATCAGTAAAAGAGGAGACCCAAAAGGCCAATTACGTTCGGGAATACTAAAATCAAGCAGGTACAGAAATTTAAATACCTGGGAAGTGTCCGAACAAAGGAGGGAAAGCTCGACACTGAGATCCGAAGGCCTATTGGTATGGCCAAAGATGCATTGCAGAAGCCGAGTAGAGTATTGAGAGATAAAAACATTTCGCTGGAAACAAAAAAGAGAGTACTGTATTGTTATGTGATGTCTGTCTTTCAATATGGCAGCGAATGCTGGTCAGTCTTATCAAAGATGAAGGAAAGACTTGAATAAAACGAAATATGGTTCTACAGAAGGATGCTGAGAATACCATGAACAGAATATGTAAGGAACGACGAATTTTTAAGGAGTATGGACACGAAAAGAAAAAAATGATACTTAATATCAGGAGAAGATAGCTGAAGTTTCTGGGACATGTAGTGAGGTAGGAGGTGTTGGAGAATCTGATGCTCACGGAACAGATATAGGGAAGAAGAGACAAGGAAAACAAAACGTGACATATTTAATAGACTTCAGCAGATTAATCTCAGTTGGGGATCTCTAAACCGGTCGAGAAGAGGGTAATATGAGGGGTTACACGTATATACGTATCCATGGGCTTCTGAGTGAGCGTGTAATGAGTTTATGGTCACTATCCAAGAATGATGACCTCTTCTCGACTAGTCTAGAAATCCTCAAATGAGATAACGCTAAAGTCTCTGTTCTAATTTTTTTTACTTGTTTTTCATTTCATTTTAAAGAAATGTTTATTCCGAGAAAAGATTTATACTGAATGGAACGAATATATTGTAGTCTGATGAAATGAGCTAATTTAGCTCATAGAAATGAATTATAATTTATAACACATCTAAGTGATAGGTTGAGTTTTCCTTTATAATCAATGTATCATTTTGATCTGGATTAACATCCATTGAGCTCTCTATACAGATATAACACTTACTATTTTATATTAAGTAGATCTTGTTGGATTATCCTCGCCGTTCACAGACTTGACATCTATACCTATATATATATATATAGATATGAATTATTTGTACATTGCGACACGGAAATTTCTTTGTTTCGAGATAGATTCTCTTCATCAGGCAATGTTTGATGTTAGTTGTACAGATGATTTACATTTAAATAACGAAAACCTTTGGTTTGCTGTGTATGTATGTGAGAAGATATAAAAAAAATGATAAGAAAGTGAAAAGAACAGCCTTGGTACTAAATGGGCATATCATATCAAAGACAATAAAACTAAAGAAAAAAAAGGAAAAGGATAAGATTAGGTTAAAGGCTGGTTGACATCTTTACAGTAAAGGAGGGAAAAGAAGAAAGGAGAAAAGTAAGATAAGGGAAGGAAAAACGAGAAAAAAGTTAAAAAGTTGGTTAGTATGTATTCTTTGGTTCCAAATCCCAAAATGAATCTCCACTCTGATTAGCCAAAAGAAATATACATGTAAATTTTATATCTTCCCACATACATACACAGCAAACCAAAGGTTTTTGTTATTTAAATGTAAATAATCTGCACAACCTACATCAAGCATTGCCTGATGAAGAGAATCTTTCTCGAAACATAGAAATTTCCGTATCGCAATGTACAATTAATTCATAACTATATAATTATATAAAGCTCCATAATATTTATTATATTGAGCACTGTTCATAATAAAATAAATGCCGGGGCACTCAAATTAATAAAACCTTCATCTGGAATTATATATATATATATATACTATTTGCAATCCCTCTCTAATACATGATTCGTTAAAAATGACTGACAAGGCACTTTGAATTTTACATTGTATTTTTCTTTTATTCGAACAAGATATATTTTTCTTAGACTTTATTTACAATGTGGTTCATCCTGCAAAAATCCTAAGAGCCACTCGAAGTAGTGGGTTTCAGAGTTAAAGACAATGTTTAAATGGGTATGTCGGGAGGGAAGCTGTTAATCCTAGACACGAGCATATTAATCGGGAAAGCAACTTCTTGGGAGTAGCTTCCACAAAGCAGATATATTTGTATTTATTACATATTTCTATGGAGAGTGAAAAAGGGATCAGTCAGTTAGTTAATTGCCATACGTGATACACGCCTGGACGTTCATGTCTTGAAAGAGACATGACTGACTGGGCAGAAAACTTTCCACAGTAGGTTGTCATTACCAGTCAAGGCTATAGAAATCAATCTGTTCTGCTATTCAACCCATATCTGGAGGGAAGAGACGGATTAATACATTTCTTAAGATTATTTGTACGTAAGTGAATGCAACGAATTTAACTGAAATTCGAACTCGGCTCTCCGATTTCTTGTTCCGAGCCGATATCTACTGCACCACAACGCATGAAATGAGAATACGTTATCGTTGTATTTATTTATTTATTTACGCAATCGCACTAACTTTAGTTTGATTGCATAAAAAAAAACTTTCAGAAAATTATTTGATTAATAGCGCCCTTAAAGAAAAACGATTTTGCAATAATAATTTGTTAGGTTAGCTGAATAATTATTGTTCTCCGGATGGTGGCCTACACGTTTCTTTATTGATATCTGCACACTGTGCCTTACTCGCGCCAGAAATATTCGACTGACAGTTACTCAAGTAACGTCAATGTGCCAACCTATTGACGCAGAAAATGGAATAAGCGTGAAGAGTTAATCCTAGCCGGGGCACGCTTATGTTTTCGTAATAGGCATGGCTCTATTTCTTCTATCACTCCTCTTCACCATCATTAAATAGTACGACCGGTAGGTTTTCCCGCCTTTGTAAAGCAGCCAGTGTAAATTCAAACAATGCACGCAGCGGGGCGGCGGGCTTTCTTGATCAGGCCTTCACAAGTAATATGTGAAGGGAGATAATGGTTGGAGGAAATTAGTTGTGGGGAGCAAGTGTAAATTTTTAAAGTAAATTACTGAATGTGAGTGAGATAGAAACACACACATATTGTCTCTATTATAATAATAATAAAAACCGCTGTGTACTTATTTGTGTGTTTATATATATATATATATATATATATATATATATATATATATATATATATATCCTTCCTGTCACGCTCATGGAAAGAGAGACAATAGTGAAAGAGAGCCGGCCCAGTTCATTCTATTTACTACCAGTTATGAAAGCTCTTGCCGCGTGTTTGCACTTTAACAGTACCTTATTATTTTATTTTAATGCAATAATTCTGCCGTCGAGTAGTGAAGAATCTATCTATCTATCTATCTATCTATCTATCTATCTATCTATCTCCTATATATATATACATATATATATATATATATATATATATATATATTACGCTATATATACAATATTTACGCTCTCACACCCTGATTGAGCACTCTGGAAGAATGGTACACGTTGAAAAACAGTAGCTACTCTGGCGTGTACGCATCGCTCATTCAGTAAAATGAATTAGAGCTCTCTGACTATTGGGCGCGTATAATGATAATATATGCGCTAAAAAGAGCTGCCTTCTTCCACCGAACGCCCATAGCCCAGAGGTAGAATCGCCGACTGACGCCAATTCGGTGGGTTTCAATACTGGGTTAAAAAGCAATCGAAGTCTAACCGTACTGATGAGCTGTGATACAGCGAAACAGATCTGTCTGCGGATGACAATATATATATACACTTAGAACTAAAAACTAAGATAGGACAAATATTTTTAAATTAATCAATAAACACTTCCCCCAAAAAAACTCAGAATTAAACAAAACTTTTAATAGCAATTCAATCAAATTAAGTTATAGCTTTACTTGTAATTTATAAAATTACATAAAAAAAGAAATAAAGGCCAGAAACATAAATAACAACGTACAAAACAGCATCATTAACAAGAAATGTAATTGTATGGAGAAAAAAAATGTCCACTTAACGGACTTTGTAAAAAAGGTGTTATTTACAATGCAGAGGTGCATGACATTAATGGTCAAAGTAAAACATATTTGGGATCTACCAAAGAAAGTTTTAAAATCAGATGGAATAATCACAAATTTATATTTAAACTAGAAAACCTCAAATATTGTACCTAACTGCCTAGCCACGTGTAGAAATTAAAATTGAAATATGGAGAAGATCCTGATATAGTTTGGATCCTAGTGAAAATAGCGAAACCATACAACGGTGGCAACGTATGCAGATTGTGCCAGGAGGAAAAATTAGCTATTATGTTGTCCCCAGAAATAAACTTACTAAATGAAAGATTAGAAATTATGGCCAAATGTAATCATACCCATAAATACTTACTAGGATCATACAAACATAGATGAAAGTGTTCTAAGATCCTTAAATAACTTCTCCCTAGCTGTTTAAGCGTTTGAAAAACGGTAAAATTACTTATTCTTAATCGCCTCAAGATACCGAAAGGTTGAAACATAGGTTGCGGAAATAACTCATTTCTAAATTAATATATATATAAATTAAGTAAGAATTTTATATTTATAATTGTTATCGCAATATTTTGTTAAAGTTGTTAAGTTCAAATATTTAATGATGCAACAGGAGATATTTTATTGTCATAAAATTTGCCATGCGCTTATCCAATCATTAACTGAAAAATTAAGATTCATCAGAATAATAAAATGCAAAAAGAAAAATTTTCGCAGATTAAAACGAGTATAAGGATTATTAGATTAATACAAAGACAGTGAAATATTGGTTGAATAACGTCAAACTTCCACAAAACTGAATTTTGCATATGCGATCAGTTACCGAATTTATCCTAATGAACACCAAACCTTGGCTGTTTTGAAAACCATTCAGGTTAGTCTGACAGGCAACGATTTAAAACTTTAGGATGGACTGGCCTAAGATAGAAAACTCAAAGTTATGTTTGCGTCTTGCTCAAAACTGTAAAAAAATGAATTGAATATGTACAGTTGCTTACAGTATTTACATTATTCGGACTATTGCTCTCATCTTTGTTGCCATTTGTACAACGTTTCGGCCGTTGTACGCTCCGGCCTCCTTTAGATGCTAGTAATTTCGAACCGAACCCTTTATTACAAAAATTTCCTAAGCCGACTAAGTGTAGAGATGAACACAATATGGGAACCAGTAATACGGAGTGCCAGAGAAAGTCATTAGTGTCAAATCATTGCAATATGAGCTCTGGTAAAAAAGACTTGAGAAAACCATTAATATCAAAAATACTAAAGAAAACTATTAACATCAAATAAAAATTGCAATATAAACTCTGGAAAAAAGGGGTTACTGGATATAAGGTTTATAAGTCCCAAAAATTCAGTTGTTCTTAAGGACACATTGCCCAGTGGATATAGATGTTGGTTAATTCCTGTGACTTGAGTTATGAGGTCAATACCATGCTACAGCAGTGGTGAACAAATAACTTGCAGGGTTAGAGGGAGATAACTCATGACTTCCAATCGAAGCTTCCCGCAAAGGAATGGAGTTCAAAATGGAATTTAAAAGAAATATTTTTGTAAAAGTTTGTTTTCGTACGAAGAACAGTTAGGTTCAGATAACTCTGTAAAATATCAGGGATCATTTTGCGTTTTCTTTTATGTGCCGTGTCTCTTCAGGAAACGGATGACCATGGCTCTCCAAAACTTACTCTCTTACTATCTTTTTGCTATCCCTCCTCATCCCTGTCCTGCTAACCATTTACATGAGCTCACGAGGTAGGCTATTACCTACTTTCCCCCTTCTATTTCTCTCTCTCTTCCTCGTTTTTAATAAGTCCTGTGAATTCTTCGAGCTATCTTTCCTCATTTGGTGAGCTAGAAATTTCAACTGCCTCTTTTTAAATGTGTATCTATGTTTTGAACAGGACACCCACTTCAAAAATGATAAAAACTAATCAATATCTTTCGATTCTGACAAATATCGCGCCATGAGGGATGTCTCATAAATACTTATGCACAAAAAAATATTCCCCCTACCCAACTTTACACTATTTTATTTTTCTTTCTTTCACTTTTTTTTTTAGCAGATGGACTAGTCTATTTAAATCGAACCTAGAAATTAATAGAAAAACAGACTACTTCAAAATTAATAATAACCTCAACCTGATCTTATCGTGGTTGTCACATACTACCACCGGTTGGTAAACACATTCTAATGAGTGATTGGGTCGTGAATGTGATTAGCTAGGATAGTAAGTGAAGACCACCCTCTACCCACCCCCCTTTCGACTAGGTGTCACATTTTTGTATTTTTTACAAAATAAATATTCTGAATGGTAAACACATTTGATTTGCTGCCGCTATCTGGTTATCGAGTGATTTCCACAGTTTCTCGAAAATAAATAGCAAGCTGAACAGACGAACATAAAACGAACGAACGAACGAACGAAGCAGCCTCTTCCTACCAGCACCAATAAGATGACGCTGTCGTAGTAGCAGGAAGAAAGCGAATCACAGAACGGCCAGAAAAGTCTCTGTTTGAACACGCAGCACCCAGGTCACAAACCATCACCCTCAGGCAAACACTTCCAGTCTGGTCGGTTGAACTACGACCAGTCAGACAGGCACAGACAAATACAGAAATTCTGATGCCAACTGACCAGCACAGCGCTTGTTGCTAGACGGAGGAAGCTGTCGTGTTATTTGAATATGCTGCATTTTCGTCTCTAAACACTATTCCCGACTCGCGAAAGCACCTGAGCTTAACAGTTTAACACCCGGGTCACAGACCACCACCCGTAAGAAAACATTGTGTCGCGGCTGGTCAGCATGTGTTTGCGGTGCGGCGCTGGGCTTATTCAAAGACGTGAAGCCTGCAGTGGACATCATTGCACAAGTCTTACCGTCGCTACCAACAAGCGGAAAATATAGACAAAGTAAAGTAAAATGAGCAATAAACGACGATAGAAATGAGTTGGTTGAGCATTCAGTGCGAATCAAAGTCATTATGCTACCAAAAGTATAGGAGAAGAATTTTTTTACTATTAATCTACAACAGGGGCTCTAAATTTATTAGGAAAATATACAAGTTGATTATATTTCGCATTATCTGCCACACAGGGAATATAATCAGTTACGTGGATCCACGTAATTTTGATATCGTCTGAATCATTTTTCAATTTCGTGTAAATAAGTGTAGAAAATTTTGAATTTTTCATAAGTCGCAACAAGACCAGTTTTTTTCTTAAAATAAAAATCTGTTTTCTACTTTCAAATATCTATTTAAATTCTTCTATTTAATGTAGAAAAGTTTTTCATGTCTGATAAATTTGTAAAAAAAAAACAATATTATAAGTATTACAAATTACATTAAAAAAAATTTACTTTGTGGCCATTATTTCCACTATTATCACATTAATAAAATGACATTTTCGCAATAAGACCATTCTTTGAAGTGAGTTTTCTAAAAACTTTATAAAAAGCTAAATTTTTCTGTCTAACATGTAAAACTTTTCATGTTTGACAAATACCTAAAATACTTAAAACAATATTATAATTTACACAAATTAAATTTAACAATGACTTTTTACCCATTATTTGTTTTGTCATGTCTTTAACAACATTTTTAAAAAAATCATTTGTCACAAGAAGACATTATTTGAAAAAAGTTTGTTTTTTACTTTTCATTTTTATGTGAAACTGTTGCCTGTTGAATAGGTGAATTACCCCTTAAAAATAATTTTCACAACGTAAGTTTTTACAATTCCTATCAAACAATACAACTGTTGGAACATTAGAAAAGTGAGGGTTGATAATTGACTAAAGGCTATTCCACTGTGATGTTATCCAACACATTTTTTCTACTTTTTTTTAAAACTTGATAATCTACGCTTACATTGGCAGAAACAAACATTACTTAGTGACAATTGGCTTATTCGTAAAGGTATCTGTAAATATTGTTGATTTTATACATTGAATACAATGGGGAGATTCGCCTACGAGACAGATCTTCAGGATGTATTTAATAGATCATATGATCTATGAAACTTGATGAGACTTGATGAAAAGATTAAACTATTATGGTGTTATGGATATCGGTTCGGAATGAGAAATCGGAGAGCCGAGTTCGAATTCCTGTTGAATTCGTTGCATTCACTTACGCGCAAATATCCTTGGGAAAGGTATTAACCCGTCTCTTCCTTCCAGGTAAGGATCAAATAACAGTACAGGTTGGGTTTTATAGCCTTGGTTAGCAATCAGTCTATCGCGGAATGAAATGGCAACCTGCTGCGGAAAAATCTTCTGCCCAGTTAAGTCTCTTTCGAGACATGATCGCCCATGCGTGTATCGCTATATGGCACGTAACTGACTGACTAAAATGAGATATCCCTAGACATGAACTATGGAACGAAAACACTATACCCTTGAAGATTAAATAAAGAGTAAAAGCCGGAGGTCTCAACGACTGAAATGATAACATTATTCCGATTGTTTAATAATGCAAATTAGAAAAATATCTTTAAAATTTTTAAAAAAAAATGTAAATTTATGAAAGACCATTAAAATTTACTTTTTATTTTAAAACAGTCATTTATAAAGAATAAAATGCTCTTTTAGGAAAGGTAGTTTTAAAATTTAATTATTAATTTCAACTGATGCTTTCAAACGAAATGGCTTTCATTAATGTTGATTAATCATTCTTAACAGATGAACTATAAATATAAACTGTAAATGTGTTTAAATGGTCTCGTTAAATCGAGACTATCATGTGGATGTCATACATGTCATCAAACACTTTCAGAAGTAAATAAACCATCAGTTCTATACAACCGATTTCTTATATGAGTGGTTAGAAAATGGCTTCGCGTTAGTGAATCATATATGTTTAGCGAGAACTATACTTCTTCGAGCACTGGCGCTACAGGATCCCAAACGATTGTACTAGATGACTGAATATCACGCGATGACTTAACAGCAACAACAACTAAAATGGATAACACATGTTACTCGAAGAGAAAATAATGTCACAACCAAGAGGTCGACATTTCACACTATTTCAGAAAAGTTCAAGAGGAAAACGCCTATCACTACTGGAAAGAGATATACGAGTTAGTTGACTTGAGAAACCTATTTTGAAAAAGTGTTTCAATACAAAGATTTTGTAGATTTCAACCAACGGTAGCACTGGCTGTACGAGCAAGCATTGACGAATGTTTCCTTATAAGGAAGCGGCTAACATTACCACTATCATCAAAAACGAGGGGAGCATATTTTACACTTTAATTCCAGTTCGATCGTCAGGAAGTGAAGAAAATCTTAACTCGAATAGCACTGGATGCTCGGTCAAAGAATACTGAACGTTGTTTGTTTGTTTGTTTGTTTTCCCTTTTATAATCATATCGACCCAAGAAAGGCATTTTTTGCACTGTTTTGTAGGGAGTTACATACGAGAAAATTTTTGAGAAAGAGTGACATTTTATAGGGGTTGTCAGGAAGTGGGTAAGAGAAGGATGAGACTACTGATGAGAATGGAATGGAGGGAGAAGGAAGCATGATAAAAGGATGCAGGTTAGTGAGATAGGAGATGACTGTTGACTTTACATTTAAATTCTTGGAGATTGTAGCTGTCGGGAAAGCAAGTAAATGGAAGGGAATTCCACAGAATACTTATAAAAAAGAAAAAAACACGACTAATATTGCCATCACTCTCGGGTGGTGTGATGGTTAGCAAGCTTGTCTTACTAATACCTATTACAAGTGAGTTCGATTCTCACTGGGTACTCATACTTTTGACCTTGTGCCACATCTAAACGGCGCTTAGAAAATCAGCTATTATCGGAAACAAGGTTTTCTTTTGTACTTGATCTGTTTATTCTTTTTACATTTGAGTATATTTTATTTGTTGTTTAAAATACGACGATGCTTAATAACCAAATACTAAAACGAAATTTTCCATGCTGAATTTTCTGACTCCTGCATATTGAGTTTGAGCGTAGATATGTTGAATTTTACAAGTGAAAGTCCAAATAAAACGGTTTTTTTTTTTTCCGTACAAGCGACCCCAAATTAATTCCCAACAGAAACCTTCATTAAAACCTCCCTATATCCGAAATACTGTCAAAACTGATGATGCTGTCATTTGAGGACAATTTTCAACGCGCTCGTCTCATGATGGCTCTAAGATTTCCGGTGGGATTTACATTTTTTTCTGCTTACTTGCCAAATCCATCTTTTTTTTTTTTTTTTAAAAAAAGCTTTTTCAACTTATGCTCCGTTTCAAACGCAATGCACACGAATTTTGTTTGTTTGTTTTTTACATGTCAGACTTCTGCGGCTGGTAATGGTTTCAGGAACTGGGTGAATACACGATAAAGTAAGATTCTGGATCCTGTACCGTATTGAGTGAGCATACGATTTCTTTGGCACTCTAATGTCGGATTAAAATACATTATTAAATACCTAATTTACATTTCGGGATAAACATCGAAAGTCCCAACAAGAAATGTTTGCTTTATGAAAGGGATAATGGGCCCATGCCTTTATTGTAAAGACCTCAGTGGCCGAAAGATAACGATTTTCTTTCATCAAACTAGGCCGGTGTGCATCAATTTCCCTATTTTTAAAACAGAGATGTCTCCCAAAATGAATAATTATCGTAATATATACACATATTTGTAGTACGCACGTTACAATCTTTCAATATCTCAGATGGGTCATTCTTGTTTGATAGCGAGGAGGAATTGTAAAAGAAAGTACATCAAAGGAGCTGTTTAGATATAGATATATAGATAGATAAGTAGAGAGAGCGATAACGCTCTCATATGTCTAACGTCTGCTTCCGAGAAATGTAAAAACTAGTCAATTACAAATGTTTTTTATAAAATTAGAAAAAAAAAACTCTTAAGAAAATTAATGTTTCATGGAAATTCGGACAATGTGCGTCTGGTAAAGTAGCAAGAAAAATATGGTTGAAAACTTATTCAAAAATGAATAATAATTACTATGTTTATTAGAGAAATTCGGAAAATTCCAGAGCATATTAATATCTAAAAAAAATTACTCAAACTTTGTATATAGTTCTTGTCATATAAAATTTACACTCAATGTTAAAGAATAACATTTTTTCTGGATAAATAATTATCTCACACACACACACACACACACACACACACACACACACACACACACACACATGTATATACATATATATACATAAATATAATTAAAATGGCTAAATGTAATCTTAAGTTCTCTGCTAACAGTTTCTTTTCTCATACTTCATTCTGATAGATTTTTTCCAGGCTTCTTGCTTTCTAGTCAAGTTTAAATGAAATGTCAGGCGTTATCTTCTGTTTTCTTAATTTTTGCTCTTTTATTGTTCTTACTTTTTAATAATGCTCATTTTATAATTCATTAACCCATAATTTACAAGGATTTTTAAGGGAAATTCTAATCGAAAACACAAGAATTATTTATAAATTACAATATCAGAAACATCTCGCTAGTTAAAAGGCCTATATATCAAACTCTTCTCTTCTGTCGTCAACCTTACATTATTTAATAGTAGAAATGGAGTGTTGAAAGTTTTTTCTTTTTTTTTTTTGTTAAATAGAAAGATGCTCACGCAAATTCCATATTATATATATATATATATATATATATATATATATAGTATATTGAGGCAGCAAGTAATTTTCTAAACATATGCTGTTAAATATAAGAGACAATGAATGTCTATTATGTTTAATCATGAGCCGTTCTAAACGTCGTATCTTTGCTTTAATTTCAGTTGAAAATAAAAACAAAAATTTCCAACATTTGGATAATTATTTATTGGTTTTCTTCTAAGCTTTCGGCACATATGAGCCATCTTCAGAGAGGTCGTTCAAACTGAAATATTATAAAATCCACCATCACCGACGATTTTATTTTGTGGTGACGTCATAAAACCGCATCGCAAACTTAAGAACTGCGTTTATTATTTTTGGTAACTATTGCCGTTGCCAAGCGGAGTTTTATGTCAACACAAAATAAAATCGTCGGTGATGGTGGATTTTATAATATTTCAGTTTGAATGACCTCTCTGAAGATGCCTCATGTGAGCCGAAAACTTAGAAGAAAACCAATAAATAATTATCCAAATGTTGGAGAATTTTTGTCTTTATTTTCAACTGAAATTAAAGCAAAAATACGACGTTTAGAACGGCTCATGATTAAACATAATAGACATTCATTGTCTCTTATATTTAACAGCATATATATATATATATATATATATATATATATATATATATATATATATATATATATAAATTAGTTTTTGGTCATAATAAAATTAGACCAATGCACATATTTATTAAAAAGCGTTCAATACAATTATATTGTGGAACTTTTGAATATTTTCCATTTGTAAACGAGTTTTAAGCAACCTAGGTTTCTACCATGAGTGGTGTCTTTAGGCAATTTTCAATAATTGATTTTACCGTTTACTGTTTTTCTTTTTTCTTTTTTTTTAAGAACGCTGACATAACTGTGTCTTTTTATGAACGCACACGTGGCAGGGGATATTTGAAGGCGTAATTTTTAAAATTACATGAAATTATAACGTTTTCATTCATGGTTGCATGAATATAAGAGGTATTTTTTTAGTATGGTTACACTTGGTCATAATTTCCGTTCTTTCATTCAATATGATCAAGTGTAACCATAGTAAAAAAAATACCTCTCAAGTTCATACAGCCATGAATAAAAACGTTATAATTTCTTGTAATTTTAAAAATTGAGTGTTTAAAAATTCCCTGCCACGTGAGCGTTAAAAAAACCGTTACGTGAAAGGTCTAAAAAAAAACAGTAAACGGTAAAATCAGTTACTGAAATAATTGAAATCATAATTTTCGTTCTTTCATTCAATATGACCAAATGTAACCATAAAAATATTTCTTAGGTTCATACAACCATGAATAAAAACGTTATAATTTCTTGTAATTTTAAAAATTGAGTGTTCAAAAATTCCCTGCCACGTGAGCGTTAAAAAAAAAAGTAAAATAACGTTACGTGAACTTTCTTAAAAAAATAAACAAAAAAAAAGTAAATGGGAAAATCAGTAATTTAAAATTGTCTGAAAACACCACTCATGGTAGAAACCTAGGTCGCGTAATAATTTGTTTACAAATGGAATATATATATATATATATATATATATATATATATATATATGGATGAATGGATGGATGTAAATAAGTATACATGTGTGTATACACGAAGGCATACACCGATATATAAATAATTATCAGGTGTTAACAGAACAGCGTTCAATGTAATATAACAGCGCTATTAAGTATGTATTAATAAATATACCCTGCGTCAATTTATATATATATATATATATATATATATATATATATATATATATATATTATGATAGTAATGTCACTTATTGACATACATATAATTCTATAAGTTTGTGTATGTCAACGCGAACAGAATTTCTGACAATAAAGTGCTCGATATTAAAGTATAGCTATAATTAATTAATCCGAAATAATAAAAGCTCGCAATATCTACCAGGGATCGGCTCGGAGTTTCGTAATTTCTCATTCGTCAAAACTCACATAAGAATGGATGTATTAATTACAGTATGCCTTATTCATTCTTATGGAAACCCTGACAAATTTCTGTCAGCTTACGATATATATTGTGAATTTATATTATATCTAATTCAATAATATATATATATATATATATATATATATATATATATATATATATATATATATATTGCCGATTTGGGCAGCAACCTCTCTTTTACGCAGATTTCATTAAAAATGACAGATAAAGTATTATGGTTAAACTTTTTTTCTATCATTTTTCATGTGATCTTTCTTTTTCTTTTTCTTTTCAGAACAAATTATATAAAAACTGGCCATTTTTTTAGGGCGCTTTTGGCTATACTTTTAGCCATTATCGAGGATGAATATTATTTTATGTGTGACTAAATATGCGTAGTGTTTATGTGTGTGTGTAAAGTCATTTGTGAGTATTATACTCTGGATACAATCAGAACGTTGCTTACGTATTTATAGTTGTTATTATTCAGTGTTAGTTTTCATTTTTATTAATAATACTTCCATTATTTTTATTTTTGCATGCGGATGATGCTTTTATATTTGCATTATCAACGTATGTTACATATTGAGTAAAAATTACATCAAAACTTTACTACAATACCTTGTCTATCATTTTTAATGAAACCTGCACACACACACACACACACACACACACACACACACACACACACACATATATATATATATATATTTAGTATATCGAGGCAGCAAGTAATTTTCTAGACATATTCTATTAAATATAAGAGACAATGAATGTCTATTATGTTTAATCATGAGCCGTTCTAAACGTCGTATTTTTGCTTTAATTTCAGTTGAAAATAAAGACAAAAATTCTCCAACATTTGGATAATTATTTATTGGTTTTCTTCTAAGCTTTCGGCTCACATGAGCCATCTTCAGAGAGGTAGTTTAAACTGAAATATTATAAAATCCACCATCACCGACGATTTTATTTTGTGTTGACATAAAACTCCGCTTGGCAACGGCAATAGTTACCAAAAAGAATAAACGCAGTTCTTAAGTTTGCGATGCGGTTTTATGACGTCACACCGCGGGATAGCGCGAAATGACAACAAAACCATCTAGTCAAATGCAATGTAATATGTTATTTCCTGTTTTAAAGTTGATTTTATTGATTGTTGGTTGTTTTGATTTGATGTACATGGCCTCCAATATCTGCAGGTTCCTTTTACTGTGTGTATGAGTAAGGATCACCGTATTGTTGACCAAAATCTGTCTGATATTACCTACATGTTTATGTTTTTCAGAGAAATGTTGTTTAATAGTACTCTGATCAGAAAGATGACATGTAAGTCTACGGGAGAGCGTGGTTGTGGTAAAACCAATATATGTACTAGGTTTTTGAGTAGTATCAGAGATGCAATCTCTGAATGGGCATGTAAATTGGTACACTACATTGGTTTTTTGTAAAGAATTTAGTTTAGTGCCTGTTGGGTTATTATAGACTATGAGGTCAATTGTTTTAAATTTTTTATAATATATAATGAGTTTAATTTGATTATTACTTTCGACTGGTTTAACATTTCTACGTATTATGTTTTTGAGAGTTTTTTCATCTTGTTTATAATTATTATGTATTTGGTTGCAATAGTATAAGTTAATAGTGTTATGTTTATTTTGATGTAAACCATTATTATTAATATTATCATTATTGTTAGAGCTATTGTTAAGTTTGTTGAGATACATTTTAATTTGTTGATCAATAACGGAGTTAGGAAATCCATTATTGACTAGTGTTTGCTTATATTTAATAGAATATATATATATATATATATATATATATATATATATATATATATATATATTCTTCTTTAATCCAAAATGGAAAAAGTAGGAAGGTAAATTCCAAAAACCTGATCCTAATCAATATTAATTTTTTTTAATATTAAAAAATGATACCGGAGGAGAGTTCAATGTACTTAAGATTACAGAACCAATATAAATTAAAGTAATTTTTCAAAATTCAAAAATATTGAATGAACATTTCAACATGAAATCCCTAAGAGAGAATTCATGTCTCCTCAGCAACACAGTTCCGTGTCAAAATGAAGAAAATCAGGGTTTCTGATATCTGATATTCCCTCCTTTTCTTTCCTTCCTTTTTTCCCCTTCCTTAAGATTTTTTTTTCTCTATCCACTCTTTTTATATTCCGCCACTTCCCTTTCGATTCTGTTTTGTTTAACCCAGTTCCCAATTCAACGACCTCTCATTTCCTTAACTTTTTTCGTCTATTAAGCTAGACATACCAATCTCCCATCTCTTCACTTACAAAGTAAAAACCAAAAGTAGACTGACCTTTAAAATAATTTTTTGACGTATATTTCTCAAATCTTAACCGTGAACTGTGTTGCTGAGGAGACATGAATTCTCTCTTAGGGATTTCATATTGAAATGTTCATTCAACATTTTCGAATTTTGAAAAATTACTTTAATATATATATATATATATATATATATATATATATATATATATATATATAAAGGTGGACACTGAAGTCAATATCGGGTGTCGACATTTTTTTTCAGGCTCAAACGCAATCTTCAAGCATGAATATTGCATTCAAGAATAAAACAGATACTCACCATTTGGTATTGACCCCAGAATCCATTTTTATAATTATATTTACAAAGACTATCACTTTTATCTAAAAATATAGCATATTTTAAAACTGTATTTTCATCCTATTATATAGAGTATCCATAAAGTTCGAGTGCACCTTAGAAAATTTATAACTTGATTTATATTTGCGATAGAAATAATATGTAAAAGGATGAGAAAGAAGTAAATCTATATTGTTTATGGTTTTATAGAAATTTTATTTAAGTTTCTACATGTCTTCCATCATTAGCAATACAAAGGGTAATACAATTTTGCGATCACGGAAAATATTTGCCAACTGATTTACAGTTATGTGTGAAATCACATTAGTTATTTTAGCTTTCAAATCTTCTAATGAACTAGGTTTGGTTGCATACACAATTGTTTTCACATGTCCCCATGAAAAAAAATCTAATGGAATCAAATCAGGTGAACGTGGAGGCCAATAAAATGGTCCACCCCTTCCAATCCATCTGTTTACTTATCTAAAATTTGTTGCAAATTTTGTGGTAAAGAATTATTCAGTAATTATACTGAAAACTAGGTACATTAAACTTTATAAAATGTTTTACAGATTATTTCTATTACAAATACAAGTAAAGTTATAATTTTTTAAAAGTGCACACGGACTTTATGGACACCATATATATATATATATATATATATATATATATATATATATATGAAATGAATTCGTTGAACATTATTTTTTTATCGATACTCGTATTTAAGTAGATATTCTGTTTTTTGTTTTTTTTTTTTAGGTTTGATAAAAACCGCGTTCAGGCTGGAGGCTATTCGTGGTCGAGAGGTCTAAAACGTTGTCAGATCATATGGTCGCTTCCCCTATGTAAATAGGAGTCTGCAGGTTCGAATCCTGCGAATGACACACATTTTCGTAATAAAAATTTATCGTAAATAATCAGGCCGGTAGATATAAATATATAATACTGTTTAATTAAAAAAGCAGAATATCTACTTAAATACGAGTATCGATAAAAAATAATGTTCAAACAATTCATTTCAAATAGTCGGTTGTTTATAACCAGGTTTCGTTAATTTCTGTAATATATATATATTACTTGAAATATTATTATAGTGGATATTCGTATTTAAAATGTCAGCCCTATTTTATTTTTGTTTCAAATAGTATTTTTGACGTCTATCGGCCTGCGCATTGGAGAAATTTAAAAAAAGAAAATGTGCTCTCTATTTTTACAAGAGAAACTACTTTTTAACACGACGTAACTTGATAAATGATAACAATGGAACATCGTACAGTGTTCTCGTTAATCTCCACATTTTCCTCCTAATATTTTATTACTACACTGTTTAATCTGTCTCGACGACGGAGAAGACCATGGAATTAAATATGAGCCTACCTGAAAAAACATGGTTTGAATTCAGAGTTTTCTTTTCCGGGGCAAGGTGCACTTTAATTCATAGTTGGAAAAAGATAGATTCAAGGTGTCTTTTCAAAACTGAAATGAACGCAACAAAAGCAACCAGAATTAGAACTGAACTCGCTGATTCCATTTTCAGAACCAATATTTGTTACACTACCTTTACACACCTTGATGCCATAATTAATTTGATTTTATAAGCGTAGCTTAGATATGGCACAAGGCCAAAATTATGCAGTATCTAGTAAAGATTGAACTTAGTCATCCGTAATCATTGATGTCATAATTAAGCATACAGTTACGGCTGTATTTTCGAAAACAATAAGTCAGTTAATTCATGCATGTATTACTTGTGAATATGTTTGTTTTCTACGCTGTTCCTATATCTCAGTATAGCTAACCATCTCCAAAACAAAAAACAAACAAAAGATACACAATATATATATATATATATATATATATATATATATATATATATATATATATATATATTCTACCGAGCGCCCATAGCTCAGAGTCGGGTTTCAGTTCTGGGTTAAAAGCAATCGGATATCTAACCGTACTGATGAGCTGTGATACAGTGAAACAGATCTGTCTGCGGATGATTATTTATGCGCTCACACCCTGATTGAGCACTCTGGAAGAATGGTAAACTTTGACAAAACAGTAGTTACTCTAGCATCTACGCATCGCTCATTCAGTAATGAATTAGAGCACTCTGGCCACTGGTGTATGATACGCTAAAAGTCTGCCTCCTTCTACCGAGCGCTCATAGCTCAGAGGTAGAATCGCCGACTGATGCCAATTCAGTCGGGTTTCAATCGGATGTCTAACCTTACTGATGAGCTGGGATACAGCGAAACAGATCTGTCTGCGGATGACTAAATATATATATATATATATATTATTATTATTTTTGAAAGAAATTCCGTTAGTCACCCCAAAAATGATCGCTTGAATATGCAGTCATACTAAAAATATGATTCCGAAACATGGAAAATTGTGTGTCGTGAAATTAATTATATTACAATAATATTTATATCTACTTTTGTATTGAGCATTGTAAAATTAAAAATAGACGTTAAGGAACAGTAAATTTCTTAATGTCCTCACACCCTCATTGAGCACTCTCGAAGAATGGTAGACTTTGAAAAAACAGTAGCTACTCTAGCATCTATGCATCGTTCATTCAGTAATGAATTAGAACACTCTCAGCTATTGGCGTGTGTATACATGATATATTTCACGCTAAAAGTCCGCCTCCGAGCGCCCATAGCTCAGAGGTAAAATCGCTGACTGACGCCAATTCGGTCGGGTTTCGATCCTGAGTAAAAAGCAATAGGATGGCTAACCGTACTGATGAGCAGCGAAACAGATCTGTCAGCGGATGACTATATATATATATATATATATATATATATACTCGCGTATCATACGACTTTTGAAAACCTAATTTTATTTATTGGGTCGCATCATACACAAGATATAAATTAGTGATGTATTGTTCAGTCAGTTAAGTGCCATATATGATACACGCTTGAGCGATCATTTTCTCGAAAGAGACATGACTGACTGGGCAGAAGATTATCCCGCAGTAGGTTGCCATTGTTTTCTGCGGTAGACTGGTTGCCGACCAAGGCTGTAGAACCCAATCTGTCCTATTATTTAACCCATAACTGGGGTGAAGAGACGGATTAATACCTTTCCCAAGGGTATTTGCGCGTAAGTGAATGCAAGGAATCCAACTGGAATTCGAACTCGGCTCTCCGATTTCTCGTTCCCAGCCGACATCCACTGCGCCACAACGCACATCCGCAAAAACAGTAGCTACTCTAGCATCTATGCATCGTTCATTCAGTAATGACTCTCAGCTATTGCCGTATTCAGTACATACGCTAATTTGATAACTCATAATACGACCCCCTTAAAATTAGTTTAAAAATTAGGTCTTTAAGAATCGTATGATACGCAAGTATATTTATGTCAGCCGGTTAATGAAATTTAGGGGGAAAAAGCGAACAAAATGATAAAAATATTGGCGATGAAGTTGATGATATTTATTATATCATTAGCCTTTTGACTAAATATTAACACGAATAGAAAGATAGAATAGATATCTGAATTTTTGGACACGCCTGAGTCTTTTTCAGATCGTCGTGTCGGCGGATTTAAAGCCTTACAACCAACAGTAAATAGTGAAAGCTTACCTTAAGTCCGCAGCACTTCGTTCATATGTAAAAAAAAAAAAAAAAGCGTAAAACCGTTTCTGATGATGACATTTGAATAAAAAAATACAGCGAAACATAAACAAAATCAAATACACAATACTTGTTTTTAATCGTATAGTCATTACCTACAAACGTGTTTTTTTTTCTTTTTTTTTTTTCAGAGTTACTTTCCTTTTGGGGGGCACACACGTACATAAACAAAACCACACATCTACACACATACATCAATGTGAATTTTAAAAAAGAAGCATAAATGTAATTCCGATAACCATACTCGTAAGTAGTTAACAATCAAAGAAACAGTCAAAGAAGTGCGACTCACTGTTCCGAGAAATGTTGTTTTTGACAGTGGTGGTTAGAATTTAAAATCTTTCTCTTCGTGCTTTAGTAAAAAAGCTAATATATAATAAATATCATCAATCTTGCCAATATTATTATTATTTTGTTGTCTTTTCATTCCTCAAATTTTATTAACTGGCCTATTAAATCTACATTATTAGAAGAAGCACACGTGTACCGCCTTTCTGTGGTGCAATGGATATCGGCTCGGAATAAGAAACTGGAGAGTGGAGTTCGAATTCCAGTCGGATTTTTTATATTCGCTTACGTGGAAATTCCAGTTGGAAAGGTATTAATCCATCTTCTCCCTCTAGCTATGGGTTGAATAGCAAACCGATTGGGTTCTATAGCCTTGGTTAGCAAGTAGTCTATCGCAAAAAGAAATGCAACCTATTACAGGAAAATCTGCCTAGTCATCGATCGAAAGAGACATGTTAGCTCAACTGTGTATCACGTATGGCACTTAACTGACATATATATAAATATATATATATTTATCTGTAGATTCAGATTATTAAGTGTAAATATATTTAAACATGAACTCATTTTAATTAATTTAAATGTGTAATTTATAACAATATATATATATATATATATATATATATATATATATATATGTATGTATGTATGTATGTATGTATTCGATATTTGAAAGATATATATATATATATATGTGAATTATTTTGAACATTATTTTTACCGATACTCGTATTTAAGTAGATATTCTGTTTTTAATTAAACAGTATTTTATATATATATATTATATCGGTATAAAATAATGTTCAAAATAATTCATTACAAATTGTCGGTTGCTTATAACCAAGTTTCGTTAATATATATATATATATATATATATATACATTTCAAATATGCAATGTATATATAATTTCAAATATCCAATATTTATATGTGTGTATATATATATATATATAATATTTCAAATATCCAGTATTTATATATATATATATATATATATAATATTTCAAATATACAATATTTATATATATATATATATATATATATATTTCAAATATCCAATATATATATATATCCAATATATATATATCATATATCCAATATATATATATATATATCCATATATATATATCATATATCCAATATATATATATCCAATATATATATATATATATATATATATAACGTATTCCTCAGATAAGTTTTTGCGAAATTCTTTTACAGTGTGTTCTTTCTACGAGTTAAATGTATCAACTCGACCTATTCCCTATTTTTTTTTTTACTGTAGGAAATGTTCTCAAACTAGTTGACAAGCAGACTTTTGCAAGTTTCCAGGTGTTTCTGTTTTTCGAATTTTTTGGTTTCTTCGTATGGATAAGATTTGTAAGTACCTGCCTTTCTTGGTAGCATTTAAAAATATTTACAACATCGTGTCGGCGGATTTAAATCCTTACAACCAACAGTAAATAGTGAAAGCTTACCTTAAGTCCGCAGCACTTCGTTCATATATAAGGAAAGCGTAAAACCGTTTCTGATGATGACATTTAAATAAAAAAAATACAGCGAAACATAAACAAAATCAAATACACAATACTTGTTTTTAATCGTATAGTCATTACCTACAAACGTGTTTTTTTTTTCTTTTTTTTTTTTTCAGAGTTACTTTCCTTTTTTTGGAGCACACACGTACATAAACAAAACCACACACCTACACACATACATCAATGTGAATTTTAAAAAAGAAGCATAAATGTAACTCCGATAAATATACTCGTGAGTAGTTAATATGGGATTAACAAATAAAAATTTCTTGTCAAGTTGTTCCATATTTTGGATCAGTTAAATTATGCATTCTTCACTTGTTAACTTGACACTTTCACGTCATTGTCATTGGGGAAAGTTCTGTGTTATCAGAGATAGCCACCGAAAACACAGGGACTTCTGCTTCTGGTGAATTGTGAAAATATGTGATCAGCTATGCTTATTGGTCTGAAGATGATGTAAATAAACCTCGAAATGTTATCAATATAAACTATACTTATCGGAGTTACTTCTAGTTTTTAAGAAAGACACACACACGCACACACACACTATATTTATATATAGATGTGTGTGTGTGTGCGTGTGTGTGTGTGTGCGTGTGTGTGTGTGGATATGTGATTGTATCCTTTTTGCGTGTTTGTGTTTCGATCCTGCTTATGATCAAATATATTTGTATGTGCCTAGCGTTGTGTGTTTGTATGGATGTAAGAGTACTAGAAAGCAATGCAGTAAGGAAGGCCCATTTCCCACCTGCTATGGTAATAAAACTGTGTTGCGCCAGCATTTACATGGGAATAAACTTGTGTTTCGCAGGCATAACATTTTTTTCTTGATGTACCTAAACGTACCTACACATGATCCCATTTACTTGTGTGGTTATATATATATATATATGTGTATATGTAAATACACGAATAATTATTTTTTTCTTTGTGTGTGTGTGTGGCGGGGTACGAGGAAGTTCAGAAGGGTATTTTCTTTCCGAGGGTGTGCAGGTAGGGTAATGGATATCGACGTGGAAAGTGAAATCGGCGAACCGAGTTCAAATTCCGGGCTAGACTGTTGTGTTCACTTTCGCCCCAATTCCCTTCTCTTTACCCCCACCCTACACACATGCAGAAACAAATGAGCTATGGGTAAAATAGTGGAGTAGACTGCGCATCTTTAACATTAGGTAACCACAAGTCTAAGAGAAGAAATCTTTTAATTTCAAATCTTTGATTTCGAAACCGTGGAGAAGCCAACGGGAAACAATTCCATTATCTTTCCCAAGAATGCTTGGCAATTAAAAGATAAAAGAAAAGAAAGCCATGGAGAGTCATGATAGCCAACGTCTAGAAGGGATATGAAATAGCAGTGTAGACTGCGATCTCCAGTCTTGATTGACCACCAATTTAAGAAAAAAATACTCCGAATTCAAAAACACAGAAAAGAATGGTAAACCATTTGTCTATATTGCCTAAGAATGCATGACAATTTCTAAACAATGAAGAAAAGGTATGTGTGCAGAATCATGGTCTCTTTTGTCCTTGAAGGATAAGATACTGAAAAAAATCTTTGGAACATTTGTATGTGTCTCCAAGCTTGAAAGGCTAACTTCGTTTCTCTCTTATAAACAAATGTACATGTGAATATACTTCTTTGCGCAGGAAATAGGAGCTACTGATTCTAAAAGTTATTAAATAAAACCTTCCCAATTCTTGCCCGAAGAAGAGAAATACATGAAAATAACTTCATGTATATATATATATATATATATATATATATATGTGTGTGTGTGTGTGTGTGTGTGTGTGTGTGTGTGCATAAGAATATATATATATATGTATGTACATGTGTCTATATATGTGTGTGTGTGTGTGTATGTGTGTGTGTGTGTGTGTGTGTGTGTGTGTGTGTGTGTGTGTGTGTGTGTGTGTGTGTGAATCTTAGCATCGGGATACTATCATATAAATGTCATGCATGATGGCCAGCTCGTTCAGAAATGTCTAAACTGTCAGCGATATACAACTCAGGTCAATGATAAAAAAGATAGCTTCCAGAAAATGAAGCCTGGGGGTCTTGACGAGGACTATCCTTCGTCAGATCTCATAGACAGGTGCTAAAAAATCACAAAATCAGAAAGAACGTAACCAAATGACAGAAACCACATCATTTGAGGACTTTTGACAGTATCAAAAACTAGACTTGATATCACATATAAATAATTATGAAAATAATGATATACTCAACATGTTGACTTCCTACAATACTTCAAACAGAAGGTTAGGAAGGAAAACCCCATCAATTCAAGAAAGAACAATAACTGTTAATGAAATTGAAAATAACTATTTTCCTAAAAACTGTGTTCAGAGAAGAAGTTTATAAATTCCAAACCTCAGTAACACCAACTGTTTGATCAATGAACGCTGAATATTTCCTTATAAAAAAACGACAAATCTTACCATTATCACTATTAAGTAATTTTCACTTTTGGGAACTAATTTTAATAGCAGATGCATCATTCTAGCTACTAATTATGCCTGGCAATTGAGAATTAATTTGGAGCACACTATCATTGCTTAGTTTATGCACAGTAGTGTCAGCCTACAGCGCGTATTGAAGGTAAAATGTTCTCCTCTTTACGAAAACATATGCAATAAGAATAACACAAGAAAATATTTCGGGATTCGGTTGGTGTGTTCTAACCCACCAGCCATATTCACGTAACCTTGCACCAACTGATTATTACCATTTTTCTCTAATGAAAAGGAAGTTCATCAAAAACTTTTTTCTCATGAAAACTTGTCATCGCAAATAATGGTGAATAAAATACCATTGTACGTTGTAACTTCCAAGAATAAAGTTGATAAACAAATACGGAAATTATTTTAACTCAGCCGCAGATATTGATATAATTTATGGGTGTGGGCGGGGAGTTTCACATTTTATCATGACTTTAAAAACGGACATTTTAAAAAAGTATATATTAAACTAACATATAATATATATTAACATATTAAAACAAGAAGAGGAGGAGCAAAGAAAAGTTTTATTGCAAATTGATAAATGTAAAGAAAACGGTCTTATTTTTTTTTTAAACAATTTTAAAATAATTTTCCAATCTATTTTTCGGTAAATACTTGTTGTTCCTCCTTCTCTTGTTCTAATATATATTTGTACATATAATATAGAAAAATACACTTTTTTAAAATATCAATTTTTTAAAGGATTCACACACACACACACACACACACACACACACACATATATATATATATATATATATATAAAGAGAGAGAGATATATAGTGCGGACAGAGGAATTATCACTGTATGATGACTATCAGTTTCAAGCCTCAATACGATCAAGAGTCGCAATTCTATTATTGTAAGGTTATCGGGACGTGAAAATGACGGGAAAGAATAAATCCGAATTATTTTGTTTAGAGTTAATGCTTTGGTTTATTTATGGTCATAAGACTGCTTGTTTATTTATCTATTATTTTATTCATTTATATAATGATTTCTTTGAGTGTTTTAAATGCTCTCGTGCATTTTATCTTATTATGGTTCTTAATTTCAGAGTCAATCTGTGGCTTATACTGCAACACTGCTTAGAGGATCTTGGTTACAGTTTAATGGTAGTGAATGCATGATCGAATGATCAACATTCGAACAGAGACAGTGCGCTCAAAGACTCTGTTTGGATTTGTGAAGGGAATTAGCCATCGACGACTTCCAAACAGCATTGTCTTTCCAATTTTCCCTTATTTGACTTCGATCAACATGAGACATGGTTTTTAAAGATAGCAAGTTTCATCATCACCTGATGCCATAACCAATCAAAGCTTAATCACACACACACACACATACACGCACGCACACGCACACACACACACACACACACACACACACACACACACACACACACATTCAAAAGTCTGTTATAGTTTCGTGCAATTTTCAACTATTAAAAGACTGCATAAAATAGACTGTTGCCAGTTCGTAATAACAGACACTCTGTTCTGGATATTGTGCACTTTTACCCATAAATAGAGCATACCCTAAAGCTATATATATATATATATATATATATATATATATATATATATATATATATATATATATATATATGCATTACTTAACATTTAAAATGAATTTTTAAAGATGAAAATCTTTCTTGGCGTTTTAATTCTAGTTTTAATTTGAAACGAATAGATGAAATTTAATATCTCCAATAAGCAAAATACTTTACTGTATTTGAAAACTAATTTAAACTGACTGGAAGGAATATTTTATCGCTAAAAATCGCTGATTTTAGCCATCTGCCAAAACAATGTACTACTATTTTTTAAACTTTTAAAAAATGAAGTATACTTTTCTGAGACTTCATTTGAGGAATATTAGCAGATTTAAAGTTTAATTAACCAGATTTGAAAAAAAAATAGTTTAAAAAAATCACAGAAATGCATATTTTAACATAGAGGTAGCTGTTTTCATTAAGAGTTAACAGATTGACAACCGAGTTTATCGAACTTTTTCTACGATGAATAGATCTATAATTACTTGAGGGATATAAAGTGAGCGTCATTTTTATATAATTTTTAACTATCCAGTAATCTTAAAAACAATTCAATAAAGAAGGTTGAATGCTGAATCTATAGCGTTGAATTTTTTTCATTGAGATTGGGGCATGTTTTATCATGTATACTCATTTTTAAGTGAATCTGTGACGGTATATATATATATATATATATATATATATATATATATATATATGAAGATTCAGTTCAAGACAAACAAAATATTTTGTTCTTGTTTTGTTTTATAAGTTTCCATGGAGAATTAAAAAAAAAAACAAAAAAACTGTCTAGTGTCTTGTGAGAACTTTTGGTGTTTATAAATCATCATCAATTTTTTTGTGTGCGGATTAGCAGGGCTGTTTCATATAAGTTAGCATTGTGTGATTTTCGAGTGTTGCCTCTTAACGTATTAGTGGCTGTCAACCACGAAAGAAAACTGAGGCATACTGACAAACATATCAACCCACAAGAAATTGTTTGATGTCGAATTATGAAAGTCGAAAGCCCTCTGAAGACATTGAACAAGTTATACTGAAATCCTCCACAGAAACCAGAACAATGACTGAAGCCGAAATGTATGACATTAAATATATGAATTTAATATATGACATTAAATAAACAGCCGATCAGGGTATTTCTGAGTTTTTTTGTTTTTTTTTAGGCAAGCAAACTTTGAAACATTTGTGCTCAATATCGAGAAACAGAGAATAATAATAATAATAATAATAATAATAATAATAATAATAATAATAATTACTTGAATTACTTTAACTGATAAAATCATTAATTATACTTTTGTAGACACACACATACACACTCGCACATACATATCAAAGAAAAAACCAAACGAAAACATTCTGTATCAAAACGTTCGTGCCTTGATGAACTTTATCGGGGTGAATGTACTTCAGCAAACGAAAGTCGTTGATACAGAAAAGTTTTTCTTTTGTAATTTATTTGAGTCGTATTGTTTTCGCAGATATAGCTTTTTTATATCTGAATTTTTACACACATACACACACTCACTCACACACACACGCACACACACACACACACACAGATTTGTTGAGTTTCGTAGCAGGACGTGTCCGTCCACTCTTCAGCGAGTTTCAGTTATATATGGGTAAGAGTGCATGTGTGGGTGAATATTTTCAGATGGAGTATATCTGTAGAAAAGACAAAATTAATAAAAAAGAGACAAAAGAAAAAACTGTGGTTTACCGACACATTCCGCTGTCCGATGGATTGTCTTGTCCCTCAGAGAAAAAAAAGTGTCGGCTAATTACAGTTTTTTTTATTGCTTCTATTTTATTCATGCACGCACGCGCACGCGCGCAGACACACACACACACGCACCTGCATGATATGTTTAGTGCCTTTAAACATAACCATGTGTGTATAAGAAATATATATATATTTATATATATAATGTACATATATATATATATATATATATATATATATATATATATATAAATATATAGATATAATGTACATATATATACATGCAATTATCATGCACATTAATATATATAATATACATATATATGTGCATTTATATATGCATGTGTGTGTAGGAGGTGTATGTATATATACTGGAGACATGTTCTGGAGATTAAAAATTTGTCTGAACATGAAAAATAATGCTCAACAAATAAATTAATTAAACACACACACACACACATTATATATATATATATCATATCTATCTATCTATCTATATATATATATATATATATATATATATATATATGTTTAATTTATTTGTTTGAACATTACTTTTAATGTACAGACAAATTTTTAATCTCCCGAACACACACACACACACACACACTATATATATATATATATATATATATATATATATATATATATATATATATATGTACACATATATCTATATACATACACACGTGTATATATATATATATATATATATATATATATAATTGCATGAGCTGTTTTGTTAAGTTTAACCACGTGTGTATATACATATGTATATGAGGTGGGGATTTGTCAAATTTCCGTGAAATAAACTATTACCAATGGATTTATAAAGGCATTCAATTTATTTTCATTCACTATATATATATATATATATATATCTTTGGAAACGAGTTATTACGAGATCTAAGTTTCTACCATGTAGTGTCTTCAGGCCATTTTCAATAACTCGTTTACAAATCGAAAATATTCAAAAGTTCAACGATATAATTATATTGAATACTTTTAAATACAACTGTGCACTGGTCTAATTTAATTATGACCAAAAACTAAGTAATTAAAGAATTATATATATATATATATATATTGAAATAGATAGATCTATCTATCGCCCGGTTCACACTCCACCCACGTCTATTGAACAGGTTAAGAGGCTAATCCCTTGTTCCCTGTTTAGGATGTGGTTTCCGGTTTTCTCTTTTCCAAACTTTTCACTATTACGTATCCCCCTGCACATCAGTGGCGTTACCGCCTTGCTCGGGGTGATACGATTAAAATATATATATATATATATATATATATATATATATATATATATATGTATATATATATGAATGCTGTCGCATGTGTATTGTTCCTTGATATAAATTTATGAAAAAAACTGTTAAATGACCCTTTATGAATTCATATCGGTGCCTTATGATTTTGGCCTTGTATCTGACTGAACTAGGCTTACAGTATAGCATCTATCGTGAAGAAGGTTTTGAACCTGTCTATCTCACAAACCTCTGCTCACGGATTAGTTTGTCGCCGGTTGCTCTAAAACCGGAGACTTGCGCAGACGATGACACATCAAGCAATCATTATGAAGTTGTCTTTCTACTGGCGTATAAGTACTAGGCAGGCCCTTCGTCGGGGGAAGCGAGTAATTCTTGCCCTTCTGAGAAAATTATTTGCTCCCCCTTTCCATTGAAAATGATATAAACTAAAAAGTGTGTAAAATCTGACATGCGACTCAACTGATTTAAAAAACTGGACACAATCACTCAAATTATTCGCGATGGGCATGTGTACAGGGGTTATAAATACAGGGTGTGCCACATATACCTCCCAGAAATACCTCCCATATAATGATAAGACATTAGTGACAAGGGCATCTTCATCTAGCTAATGTCTCACCATTATGTGGGAGGTATTTCTGTCGCACCCTATACAAACTAAATAAGAATAAAACCCGAATGACTGCAGACATCAAATAGCGTCAGGACCTGTATTTTACAAGAGAACAAATGTATTTTCTCGTGAAAATAATTATCTACGGAAAAAAAAATAGCATCATGTAAATTAAATATTTTAAATAAAAAGACACGCTACTTTTCCGTGGGATATGCTGGTGGCTTGAATATTATCAGCCCAGAAAATATACTTGGTAAGCAGAGTTCTAATTCCGGCCGAGGCTCATATATTCACTTTGCACTAATGTCCTTGGGCGAAAAAGCATGAATACATCTCTTCTCCCACCCAAACCTAACTGGGAGATATCTGGCTTCAAAGCTGTACAGAAGCTAAAAAAAAAAACACTTTTGTTTGCTAATAAGAAACTGTCGATATTAAATGAAAAGGAAGCTATGGGGAGCCATGATAATCTAAAAATTGAAAGACTATTGTTTAAAAAAGAACAGAATGAAAGGTAATTCCTAAGAAGAATGGGACAAATCCCAATTTCTGAGTGAGAATTTACTCAGGCAACCAGACTGGCAACAAGGTCCCTCCTTTTACAGTGAGATCAACTAAATGCAGGCGACAATTCTACTCCACCAGTTTCTTTTCTCGCGCTTCCCGCCTGTGGAACTCCCTTCCATATACTTGCTTTTCTGACGGCTACAACCGCCAGGAATTTAAATGCAATGTCAATTACCATTTCTTATTCACCCCACTCTATCCCTTTCTACATCTATCTTGTTCTTTTCCTTTCTCTCTACCTTCGCAACTGTCTTCACTCCTGTGTTCACATTCTTCTTTTGCCCTTTCTCTTTCACCCCCTGTAGCTTGTTCGTCTTTGGCTTCACTCTCCTCCTGCCTTAAACTTTAACTCTCTTATGTAGCCCCCTGCCCACCAGTGGCGATACCACCTTGCTTGGGGTGAAATGATTTAAAAACAAAAAAGAGAAATTAGTTATTTGAAAGTTGTCACTGTAAAACGGAGGTGGACGAATGAATTTATACGGGCACAATGATGTTTTTAATATCTATGGATTTTAATAGATATTTTTAGCTAAATGTTTCGCAAAAGAATTATCTGTATAAAAACAGCAACAGAGAGAACAATACTAGAAACCGTATCTATTTTGAAGCGACTCCAAGTTCACAGGAAACACGCCACACACTCAGCATCACGTTATTTCCAACCATAGGCACCGGAATCGCTCCATCCTACACTGTGTTGCTGTCAATGCCCAATCATTAGCAGAGTGTAGGAAAATGATGTAGGGATCTAGGTACCTGTGTGTACTCCAACTGGGGATAAACATATGACGTCATTTCTACGTTTCGCTGTAAATGTCTCACGAGATTTATGGAGAATTTATTATTGCAAAACGTTTTTTACGCTAATCTCATTAATTGAACTAATTTATTATACTGTCGTTCCTTCTGTTCACAAAATGTGTCTAATGAGCAAATAAAAGTACAAACAAAATTCGCATGTACGATTGCTGTTTATGTTCTAGTTGGGAAACTCGTGATGTTATTGTGATGTGCCGCACTTTACACAGGGCTGACAATGATGCAACCGGCCATGAAAAAAGTCTGTTCACTGGAGAGCACTCTTTTATCTCCGGATCAATTTGCCCTTTACTAGACGTGTTCAGACGCAAAAAATGTTTTATGCGTAATGATGGGAGTTGCAAACATAAAGCTGTGGTCTCGCTGGATACATTCTCGAGCTAAGTTCTTTTACGCACACATACACACACAGCGATTCAACAAGCAATTACAGACCATTAATTGTTATCCATCCTGGTGTGTTCATAATTTTTACTTTGTTTCAAACAAGGCTAAGTTTTGTAAATTTCTCTCTCTCTCTCTCTCTCTCTTTCTCTCTCTCTCTCTCTCTTCAATTTACGAGCGATAGACACATCAATCAGTCAGTTAAGTGCCGTACGTGATACACACTTGGAAGATCATGTCTCGAAAGTGACATGACTAACTGGGCAGAAGATTATCCCGCAGTAGGTTGCCATTTCCTTATGGGGTAGACTGATTGCCAGCCATGGCTATAGAACCCAATCTGTCCTGCTATTTAACCCATAACTGGAGAGAAGAAACGGATTAATACTTTTCTCAATGGTATTTGCGCGTAAGTGAATTCAGGGAATTCAACTGCAATTCGAACTCGGCTCCCCGATTTCTTGTTCTGAGCCGATATCCACGGCACCACAACGTTTCCTATAAATTAATAAATTACGTTCAAGCGATTTATCTGTTGACCGACTCCAGTGTTTCGTATAACTTCTGTCCTTCTCATTATTGAAAATTCTAATAGCTTTAAAATACGTTGAATTAAAGTAGTTTTTACGTATTTTGTTAGGTGTCATTGAGTTGCATTATTATTGATAAATACATGCATAATACGATGTAGGTTAATTGTTGGGTGGTTAACCTCTTATATTATTACTGCTGAGTATAATTCTATCCTTACTGGGTGCCACCTAATCGTTGCTTTATGTGTGTGTGTATCTATGTATATATGTATGTGTGTGATAATTCCTTTAAGTGTGACTGTGTGCATATGAATTTTGTGTGTTTTTGACTAAAAAATAAATAAATGTTGTGTATGCGTGCGTGCGTGCGTGCGTGTGTGAGTGTTTGTGTGTGTCTCTGTGTGTATGTGTGTGCTCTCCTGGTTGGGAATGTATAGACATTTATATACCCATAGGTACGTCGGATTTTACATTAATAACACCAATGGTCCGACCGTCGTGATTACAACTGGGTGCAGTAAAGTTACCCAAGGGCTAGGCACGCGCTCATAGGCCCAAACTAGAATCCATACCAGGTTAGTGCAACGTCTTTACACGATGAGCCCTGACACCAACACCAACGTCAGTCTCTGCAACATGCACGGGGCTTCAAATACGATTTTTTTCCTCGTTCTCTCTCGATAGGTATGTGTATGAATTTTGAACAGGAACAAAATGTCAATTGGCTTTTTTTAAGCCAAACAAAAAAAAAAAAATCAAAAAAAAAATAAACACACACTTTTTTTTTTTAAGAAGGCGTTATTTTTCCCTCCTCCTTTTCTTCTTTTTCTTCATCCACCGCGATAAAAATAAATAAAAACAAACGAAATCTCGTCTTTGTTTCATCTCTTTCTTTTTCTCTTTTTCTTTATTTTCTTACTTTCTTTCTCTCCCTTTCTCTCTTTTTGCATTCATTCATTCATTCATTCATTCATTCGTTCATTCGTTCATTCATTCTTACGACCGGGGCACGGAATCTCTCCTTTCTTCCTTTTCTTTTTGTTGGTCTTTCTCTTTTTCTTTCTATATTTCTCCCTATTGTTTTCTCTCTCTCTCTCTCTCTCTCTATCTCTCTCTCTCTCTCTCTCTATCATTCTTTCGTTTTATATTTATAACTTTTTTAATAGTTCAACAAAACAAACCAAAAAAAAAAAAAAAAAAATGAAATAAAAGAAAAAAACAAACCAAAAAAGATAAGAAGAATAATTATTATTAAAACTGATTATCTGTCGGTTTGGCGTCGAAAATCCCTTTTGAAAAAATGTTTTTTACAAGCAAAAGGAAAAGAGAAAATTGTAATTTAAATAACTAAAAATAAATAAAAACAAGGGGAAAAAAATGGTTAAAATCTTTTCCCGCCCTAACCATGATACAAACCCAAAAAATCTTTTTTTTTTAAATTTCTTTTACCCATTTTTTTCAACTGCATTTACTCTTTGAGTTCGTTTAGGCGTCATACTTGCATACGCACACACCCTTAACAGACATAACATTCACCGGCCGCAGGTCCCCCGCCCAGCGTCATCGCTTCTGTATGGGCTACCACCATTACCGCTACCTCTCCTGATTAGGGTATCAAAAATTCTTCAACAACAAAAATAATTTTTAAAAATTCGTATGAGTTACTGAATGGAGGTGCTGTTAATTTTTTTTTTTTTAAAGAAAATTAATCCCTTTCTTGTCTTAAATGGATGTTGATGTGGGGAGGGTGACAGTATTTTTTTCTTTTGTCCATTATATACCGATATCTTTTTAAAGATAGATTTAGTCTAAAATGCTGCCTGATATAAAAACTGTTTATAATAAACATCTCTTTTATTCACTAAAGAAGCAATTTTAAATGTATTTCTTCTTTTAACCCTTTTTAACATGTTATTCACAAGTCTCTTTTTTTAGGAGAGGAGTGGTAGGTGGAGAAATAGGGGCCACTTACTTTCTATAGTTTCCTTCTTTCTTTCTTTCTTTCTTTCTTTCCTTCCTTCCTTCATCATTTTCCCATTTTTTCTTATGAGAAAAAGAATTCATTTTTTTCATTTTCATTCAACTGCACCTTCTTCACTCAAAATCTGTTTCATATTTTCCTTCTTCTCCAGCAAAAAAAAAAAAAAATTATTATTATCATTGTTTTTAAATCCAATTTTATGTTTTGACATTTCAACATTATTATTATTATTATCATTATAATTATTATTAATATTATTATCATACTTTTTGTATTTTTTCTTTTTTTTTAATTAATTATTATTATTTTTTTTTTTACACTTTGTGGTCCATATTTTTGTATAAGTCTGGCCCTTGTGAGGGTTTCTGTAATTTGGGTCCGTGCCCCTGCACGTGACCGTGCCCAATACTTTCTGCCGTGATTTTCTCTGACAACGGGTACCCCTGTCTGGGCCGGTCGGAATGGGGCACCTGCGGTAGTGAAGGCAGACTTTGAGGCTCTGGATCAGGGGTGGGAGCGGAGGTTTTACGATCTTTTAGCTTTCGGGGCTGGGAGTAGAGGAGTGCTGGGTTGGAGTCCGCTGCCATTGGGGCTTTCACATTGCTCGGCATCTGAGAGTGATCGGGTCCGGTGATGTGGCCCACGTCGGATTTGTACACGCACTTGGAGGTTGTGCCCGAAGAGTCTCTGGGACAAGAAAATGTTTGTAGAACTAGTTTCTTTTGGGTAGGTTGATCGGTCAGTGAGGTGCATTGCTGATTATAATATCGGGAAGTGTATAGATCTGAAAGATAAAAGAAATGTTTTACTGAAAATAACACACAAAGAACAATAGGTGCTGTTGTATTGTGTTGTCTACCTTAGTATTTGAGTTATACCATATTGAATGCGATCTACTTTGATATCTAAGATATACAATATTGTTGAATGTGGTCGACCTAAACATTTTAGTCATGAGTTTTTACCATGATCATTGGTCCCGAGTAAACCACTGAAACTAGATTTAAGTGAAAAGGTATTATAAGCGCCCATAAATATTATAAAAGGCTGTTTGACAAAGAATTTTACCTAACTGACATTTCTCTTGAAGGACATGCAGGTCATTTTCTGAAAGAGTGCCAATACCTTAATATTGCACAAGAAAAGGAACTGCGCTATAAATGCAGTTCTACTATGGAAACGTAGCAGAAAATGTTTTTTAGGTTCCCACGAAAAAGATTCAAAATGTCAGCGCCAATTTGAACAATAAATCCTTTCTTCCATAAGTTAATTAATTGCCGTACGTGATTCACGCATGGGTGATCATAACTCCAAAGAGACATGACTGACTCGGCAGAAGATTATCCCGCAGTAGGTTGCTATTACTTAGACTGGTTGCCAGCCAAGGCTATAGAATTCAATCTGTCCTGTTATTTAACCCATTACTGGAGGGAAGAGACGGATTAATACCTTTCGCAAGGGTATTTGCGTAAAGTGAATGCAAGGAATTCAACTGGAATTCGAACTCGGCTCCCCGATTTCTCGTTCCGAAACGATATCCAATGCACCACAACGCACATCCATTTCTTCGATTACACAGATATAAATGTGAAAATAAATTCTTAGTTACACTTGTGTGAAATTTTAGAAGAAATGTTTTACTTCACTATGGAGATTCGTTTGAGCATTACCATGACATTAGCAGCAGGACTGGGTCAACAAGTGCTGTCAAGTTTATGTAGCAATCGAACTGCATTGTGATAAGTGTTGAATAAATATTCTTTAATAAATAGACGTAAATGAATAATAAAGTTTTATTTGTTACTAAATTTTAATTCCTTTTTAGGAATTAACAAGAAACTGCATTAGAAACAGTTTGGGGTTCACATACTAAAATAGTAATATTGTAGTGGGCCACATGCAACAAGAGAAGCATTGTGATAGACCGCATACAACACCGAATAATATATATATATATATATATATATATATATATATATATATATATATATATATATATATACTGATGTTGTCAAGTTCATAAACGGAGAGGATAATCCTAAACGATCTTTTTTAGTGTAAAATATTAAGCGATAGATCCGGATAGAGAGCTCAATGAATATTACCCAGAGCAATATGAGAAGCACAAAGGAAAACTTAACACATCATGTAAAGTGGTTATAAATTATAATTTATTTCGACGGGCGAGAATACCCATATATCTTTGACCACGATTCCGTTTGGTTTAAATTTTTTCAGAATATTAAAAAAATGATGTGTTGAGTTTCCTTACACACACAAACACACACACACACACACACATATATATATATATATATATATATATATATATAATGCTGACTTCTTAGACATAACGCTAGACTTAGTTTCTCATAATTTTCAACCTTACATGAAAAATAATGCTAACCCAATTTATATAAACCCTGGCTCTAATAATCCACCATCCATTATCAAACATATTCTATCATCGGTTGAACGTCGCATTAACATAAACTCCTCTAGCAAAGAAATATTCGAAAGACATAAAACAATTTACGATAAAATTCTTGGGGACAGTGGGTTTCGATCTCTTGAGATTAGATTTGTGGAAAAATATAATTACTCCAGAAAGAAAAATTGAAACAGAAAAAAGCTTATGGTATAATCCTCCATTTAATCAGTTTGTTAATATTAAACTTGGACATAAATTTCTTAAATTAATTGATAAAAATTTTCACCAAAATAGCGTTTTCAGCAAAAGTTTCAATAGGAATACTCTGAAACTCATTTATAGTTGCTCTAACAATTTAGAAAAAATAATTAAA
>JBBBDQ010000766.1:4025000-4107500 GCA_037127315.1 Ascarosepion bandense
ACTCAGTTGTAATAGGTTCTAGCGAGACAAGCTTGCTAACCATTACACCACGTCGGGGTGCCCCAAATCCGCGATATAATGCATAGCATTTCGCGTATTGCTTACTATATCTGTGATTGTTGCAAGAAGAGCCAAAAGAAGTTTCAGCAAACTAAAACGCATGAAAATGATCTTCTACAATGAGAAATGAAAGGTTATCCCGGTTAGCAATAATTTCCATTTAAAATGAATGTGTTCGATCCCTTGACTGTCATGATGTTGTGAATACATTTGCACTGCTCATGCTAAGTTTCGAAAAAACACTACATAAAATTCATTCATCTCTTATCCAATATGTTGAATGTATTAAAAAATTATTCAACTTTTGAATACGATAAATTAGGTACCTCAACTCAATTGCCGAAAAAACGGTACAAAATATTAATTTAATAAAAACAAAATTTTATCATCAAAATGCTCATGCTATTATTAAGAGAAAAGATCAAATTTACATTATTCGGACTATTGTCCTCATCTTTGTTGTCAATTGTACGACGTTTCGGCCGTTGTACGCTCCGGCCTTCTTCAGGTGCTAGGAATTTCGGACAGGACACTTTATTACAATCACTAGGGTATATCATTTCCATTCCTTGCGTAGGGCCTCTTTTTGGTAGTCATGAGTTATCTCCCTCTAACCCGGTAAGTTACTTGTTCACCACTGATGTTGCCTGGTATTGATCTCACAACTCTTTGGGTCAAGTCACAGGAACTAACCAACGTCGTACAAATGGCAACAAAGATGAGGACAATAGTCCGAATAATGTAAATACTGTAAATACTACCTCATCTCAGAAATATAGACAAATACTAAAAGATCTAATTTTGTTGTCATTATTTGAAAAAATGTTAATCCTTTCTGACACGTTCGAAATATCAGTTAAAATTAATTTTTTACTTTTCGTCAGCGATTCACGTTATGTTTATGTAATGTGACTATTAAGGAAAACGTAATATTACCCAGTCGCTCATAACCTAAACTCGGTGTAGAGGGCTGAGTTAAGGATGGCCTTCGATCTGATCAATTATTATACATAATTAGGTTACAAGAAAATTTGTATTTTATATGAATACTTTACCTTACCTTATGAAAATTGAAATGTATTAATGTAAAAGCTCCGTATCATAGATGAGGGGTGCACGAAACTCTTGCACTGACCCTATATAGATAAGCGTGTAATGATTATTTTGGCAAAAACCTTTTTTTAAACATCTTTTATTAAATATGGCAGACAAAGATGATTTAATTTTTCATTTAGTTTCTCCAGAATTCTTACGTTTTTTCGTTTTGTATATACACACCTATGTGTGTGTGTATGAAGTTCGCAAGATTTCATCCAAACGAAATTTGTTCAATTCATCAAATAAAGTCTGTCTATTTAATTTTTTAAAACGTTCTTCTTCTTCTTTATATGCCGTGTCCCTTCAGGACGTAGATGATCATAGACTTCCATTTGCCCCTGTCCCTTGTCGTTCTTAATATTTTCCTTTTGGTATCTTTCCCAAACCCCGCTCCGCCATCCACTTGCTCAAGCCCTTCAAATATGTCTCGCGCTGCTTTCCCCTACATCTCTTTCCATCTATCCGTCCTGTGAGTATCAGATTCTCCAAACCCTCCTTCCCCATTACGTGTCACAGGAACATCAGCTGTCTCTTTCTGAGGTCAAATGTAAGTTTTCTTCTCGTTTGCATCCTCTCCAACACCTCGTCGTTGTTCACATGCCAAGTCTATGGTAACCTCAGCATCCTTCTGTAGAACCACACTTCTACTGCCTCGAGCCTCTCCCTCATCCTTGAAAAGATTGTTCAACATTCGCTGTTATACAGAAAGGCAAATATCACAGAGCACTCCATCACTCTTTTCTTTGATTCTAATGAGATTTTCCTCTCTCTATCTCTCTATCTCTCTCTCTCGCTCTCTCTCTCTCAGTACTCTGGTTAACTTTTGAAATGCATTCTCAGCCATGCCAATTTGTCTTCAAATTACAGTGTCGCACTTTCCATCCTCTGTCAGAACGCCTCCCAGGCCTTTAAATTTTTTTACTTGTTTTATTTTAGTTTCTTCGACCTGTAGTTGGCATTTTCAGTCTTGTTTTTGCTGATGACCATACATTCAGTTCTCTTGAAGTTTATGCTCAGTCTTTTCTTCTCTCTTTCTCTTGCTACCTTCTGTAGAAGGTACTGCATTTTCCTTTCCATGTCTGTGCCATGCATCTTATATTGTTGAGATTGTGTCCGTCAGTGACGAATCCTAAGGACTCTATCTCTCTCAGAATTGTTTCACTGAACAGGTTGAATAGATCCGTTGAGAAAACACATCCTTGTCTTATGTTCCTTTTTATTTTGTATAACTGCTGAATTCACTTCCTTTCCGCATGCAAGCGTTTTGCTGCCAATATAGGTTCTCGATTGTCCTAAAGTCTTTTTCGAAAATGTCGAGTTTGTCGAGCATCTCCAACAAGTCTCTGTGGCGTATTTTGTCAGACTTTACGTCATCTATAAAGCACAGATGCAAATCATTCTGCATTTGTATTGCTCTTTTAGTGTGTGTAAAGACAAAGGATAAAGATATCGGTTATACTGGCTGGCCCCAAAATTACGAAGGGATTTCGTTATTTAATAACTTATTTAGTAATTACTAGCAGTATAGCCCGGTGTTGCTCGGGTGTAATGAAAGCTTTAAAGCTAATCCGTGGTCCTGGAGCTCAGACTCTTTGGACGTTGGCACGAAACACTAAAAAGCAATAGTTGTTTCCAGTTAAAGCGAAACCGTAGACTGAAAGAAAAATGAATGGATGTTAGTCAAATTTTGATTTCCTGGTATCGATATCAAATTTTCTGCACTATTGTAAGAAATGCAATCTTGAAACTTTTGAACATCGTTCCTTATGTTTTTGTCTATGAGTGTATCAAATTTGATTAAAATCGGACCGCTCCTTCTATAACCCGATTTTTTTGATTATCGATTTTTTGTGTACCTCGACACAAAACCTAGCTAAGAATACTCGCAGACACTTATAGTACAACTGTATAAATTTTCAAGAAAATCGGTTCAGCCGTTTCGGAGTCTATAGGTAACTGACATACACACACAGACACACACACAGACAAAGTTCCATTTATAAATAAGTTTAGATTCAATTTTTCTTTTATTTAAAGAAGATTCTGAAAATTAAGCATGGAAAAATACACTAATGAACAGCGAACGCAGATTGAGATTTTTTGTAGATAATTAATTAATAAAAGATTTTGTAGACAATTAATTAATAAAAGATTTTGTAGACAATTAATTAATAAAGGATTTTTTGTAGACAATTAATTTTTTGATTTTCAAATATAAATTGGTCTCCCGTTCCCCGGACCTGACCGCTCCAGATTTTTCTTATGAAGTTATCTTAAGGAAAAAATTTATGCCAACAAACACCTAAAAATTGTAGATCTAAAAATAACATTAGAACAGAAATTAGATCACTGGAGGCACAAACGTTAAGGGCGGTTAGAAAAAGTACATGTATGCGAACTGAAATTCGATTGAAATTCTTTTCTCATCATATTTATATCCAGAAGTATGATGTTTTTTGAACTCTCAAGCCATCAGCTGTGTTATGGTTTCTTAGCCAAATTCGAACTGAATTGCTACAGTCCCAAAGACCCCATGGAAGTCCTATCAAATTTATAAAGAGATTTGCAACGTTTTTAAATTCAAGAGCATTTCTTTTTTCAGAATAAATTTTGCTCATCACAGAAAACCCACTTTCAACCTCCGCAGAACTTACAGCAATGGTATTAATTATATTTTTAACGATTATATATTAACTATTAATGTGTCAGATTATTTTCGGATATTCCAAACACTGGTTCACTAATCTTGCATAATTTTAAGAATTGGAACCGGTGCAAACCGGTAGGATGGTATTACTAAATATATATATATATATATATATATATATATATATATATATATATATATATATATTACGGAAATTAACGAAGAGTAACGAAACTTGGTTATAAACAACCGGCAATTTGAAATGATTTGTTAGAACATTATTCATTTGAATGACACACATTTTCGAAATAAAAATTTATCGTAAATAATCAGCCCAGTAGATATAAATATCTACTTAAATACGAGTAACGATAAAAAATAATGTTCAAACAAATCATTTCACATATATATATATATATATATATATATATATATATATATATATAAAGACAAAAGGAAACTTATCTTAACCGACGCGTTTCGCCCACTGATGGACTTTATCAAGGCAAATGTGAGGGTTTTAATTTGCAACAATATATGAACAAGAGTAAAAATGTTAGTTTTTCTAAATTATAAAATTTAAGTCTTTTAAAGTTCATAAATATTCACTAGATTAACTGAAAATTCTAGATAAATTGTGGAAAATGCAAAGTGTCTAATAAACGAAAGTGAATAAATGATGTTTCAGAATTTTTTAATGTAATTACTATTTAAATTATTTAGGTATGGGAGAGGTTGACGTATTATATATTTAAGATAACAGCATGTTTTGAATTTAACTGTTTCCTTTTCCTATTTTAACATTATATGTGTGTGTGTGTGTGTGTGTGTGTGTGTGTGAAATATTTTATGTCTTGAAAAGAAAACACTTGTACAAACACAAGAAAAATTAAATAAAAGCTTCTTTTCAGTATCATGTCAGTTTTCTTTAACACACACACACACACACACACACATATATATATATATATATATATATATATATATATATATATATATATATATATATATATATATATATATATATATATATATTATATATATATATATATATATATATATATATATATATATATATATATATATATATATATATATATATATATATATATATATATATATATATATATATATTATATATATATATATATATGTGTATATATGTATATATATATATATATATATATATATATAGTATTGAGTTGTGATTATGTTTAACAGCAAGATTGTTGTTTATTTCTGCAGTTTTACTGATAAAGGCATTTCACCAAGCAGGTTTTTGTCGTACAGTGCTCAATATCAGGGTGGAGATAGAGTGTTGATAAGTTTCAAGCAAATAATTTGTCATTTGTTTATTTATCTAGGCTGCTTTTTTTTCAACACGCCCTGATGAGTGAAAACATCATAACGATGTCCTCACGATCGTGCGAAGTCGGCATGAACTTGCTCAGTTAAAGTGATAAATCCTTTGCATTAAACCTATATATATATATATATATTGCTGATGACTATCAGAGGTAGAATCGTCGACTGACGCCACTTCGGTCGGGTTTCAATCCTGGGTTAAAAGCAATCGGAGTCTAACCGTACTGATGAGCTGTGATACAACGAAACAGATCTGTCTGCGGATGACTATATATATATATATATATATATGTGTGTGTGTGTGTGTGTGTGTGTGTGTGTGTGTGTGTGCGTTTGTGTATATATTATTTACTAAAATCCCTTTTATAGATCCCTTCTAATACAATATTTGTTTTTTTGCCCCTCCCCTTTTATTCCAGTAGTAGAATTTAAAGTCATTTTATCCCTACAATAGTAAGACGATATTATTTTAGACGGTAAAATGTTTGACAAAATACAATAGTTCCTTTTTATTTTTGAAAAATATTTCCTTTTTATTTATTTTTTTTCGTTTTTGTTTTGAAAAAATGTTTTATTTTATTTTTATGAAAATAAAATAAAATATCTTTATTAAAATAAAAACATATTTTATTTTATTTTTATTATTTTGAAAAAAATATTTCCTTTTTATTTTGAAAAAATACAATATTTACTTTTCTGCTCTTCCCCTTTTATTCCAGTAGTAGAATTTTAAGTAATTTTATCCTGCAATAGTAAGACGATATTATTTTAAGTGGAAAAACTTTTGAAAAAACTTTTGGCAGAGCCGAATATTACATCATGTTAACTTTTTTTCTATTTTCCTTCTCCTGTTTTTCTTTCTCCTTTTCTTTTGCTTTTTCCATTTTTATGTATCTATCCCTTTCTTCCCACTTTCATTTAGCTGGCGTTTCTTTCAACGGTTGTCTGGTGTTATTTTTTTTTTCTTCCCACCCTTCTCTCCTTTAACTCTTTCCCTGTCTATGTTTTTTCATTCTTTCCGTTTTCCCTTTCTCCCACTTACTTTCCTTTAACACGCTTAATTTTTAATTTTTCGTTTCTTAGCAATCTAAAAGTCATTTTCAATGATCGTGTCTTGAATTCTTTTCGCCATCTCTCTCTTCTTTTCCCTTTCTTCTCTACTCTCCGTATCAATGTCTATACGACAACCTAAAACAATCTACTCTCTCTTTTAACACCCTTCCCATCATGCTTTCCTCGTTGAAATGGCCATACGCCATCTGTAATTTTCGGAGTTTTATTTGATAAAATATCTATTTGGTTGTATAAATGGATAATACTATTTACATGGAGCCCTCTAACAGGATCACCTTTAATATTAATGAGATTAATATTAATAGGATCTGTCTTGGGATTTTACCTACATACCATTTTCGTTTTTGATTTAAATATTCAGTAATGAATTAGAGCACTCTAACTACTGGCGTATGATACATCATGCGCTAAAGGGTCGGTCTCCTTCTACCGAGCTCAGAGGTAGAATCGCCGATTGACGCCAAATTCGGTCGAGTTTCAATTCTGGGTAAAAGCAATCGGATGTCTAACCGTACTGATGAGCTGTGATACAGCGAAACAGATCTGTCTGCGGAGGACTATATATATATATGCAAGTTTAGCTAAAAATCACAGACAAAGTGCTTCAGTTCAGATTTTTATGTGATCTTATATTTTTTCTTTTCAGTACATAATTTATATAAAAAAAACTTTTTAATGAAACTTGCATAAATGAATTTCTGCCTAAATACACTATATATATATATATATATATATATATATATATATATATATAGAGAGAGAGAGAAAGAGAGAGACATTTAATTTTTATTTATTTACTTATTTTTATTTGTATTTTCATTTTTACTATTTATTTTCATTTTTAATTTTGATTTATTTTATCCACTTCTTAATAATTTTCATATATTTTTGTTAATATTATTATTATCTATCATTATAATAATAATTATTAATTTTTCATTTACATAATTTGTTCCATATATTTAGAGCGAAAATTTGAGTGGGTTTTCTACCTCTATAGCAGGTTCTAAGGTGATTAGCCATAGCCATACGAGAGGAGGATGCTTTGCCACAGGTGCAGGATTAGGCTACCGGCGAAGAATAGTACTCAGTCCTGAGATACCAATTTATTTTTAAGTTGAATGCGGTTGAATGTCCGACATCGCGTTTTAAACTACGTTTGCTTGACACAATCCAGTTTTTTCGACGAAGTTAGCCATAATCGTAAATCGTAGGTTTTCTGTAAGAGTTTTATTTTTTATTCCAAACAGTGCGCCGAGTCAGCAGCTGATGAAATGTATCATCCAAGAGAGATGTGGAATCATCGACCGTAGCAAAAAATATATACTGCTGCCGAGGTGAGATTGGTAATTTTGGTCTAACAGTTGTCGGTTGGAGTTATGCATTTCTACCATTCTGACAAATTAGGAAAGTACATGGTACGGCAGAAATACATCCCACACAATGAAAAGACATTAGTGGTAATGGTGTCTTTATTTCGCTAATATCTTACCATTATGCGGGACCTACTTTTTTATCAGGTGCTACATCTCTAGTTTTTGCATCATCAGTTTTTATTAAAAACGATAATCAAGAATTTTGCTTCTTTTTTTTTTAATTTAACGTTTTGTTTACGCAAAAATTAGTGCATGTTTTGATCCAATAACAGGATATATTATTCCATACACAGTCGTAAGTGATTTCTAAGTAATGTCTTAAGTTCACGGCTTCTGCTCCGATGAACTTAGCTCACTGGTGCCCCCTATATATGAATTTACTCGAGCTACAAGATTAGCAACCAGGTCCCACACTTTTACTCTGAAACCAATAAAATGTAAACGCAAATTCTACCCCATCAACTTTTTTTTTCTCGCACTTTCTGCCTGTGGAATTCCCTTCTGTTTACTTGCTTCCTCGACAGCTACAATCTCCAAGAATTTAAATGTAAAGTCAATAGTCATCTTCCATCTCACTAACCTGCATCCTCTCTCTCATGCTCCTTTCTCCGTTCACTCCACTCTCATCAGTATTGTCATCCTTCTCTTACCCACTTCTTGACACCCCTCTATAACTTGTCGATCTTTCTCATAACTTTCCTCCTATGTAACCCCCTGGAAAACAGTGACAGTAAAATGCATTGCTTGGGGCGACTTGATTATAAAAAAAGAAAGTTAACTATCTAAATATTGCTTTAAGTGGTTACCTATCTAAAAACTATTATATTTGTTTTCCTATTTACGCACTGTTCGAAGTAGAAGTACCAACATGATTCTGTAAATATTTTCATTTATAGTTACATGTACTGCTATTTTTTGTTGGAGGTCTTCTACTAAAATGTATTTCTTTTTTTTTTTTTTTTTTTTTTGGTAGGTGGAATAGTTCTTTGTAAAGATCTTTGCCTGTGATTTTTTAACGCCAGTTTTTAGGGTTTGATGAATAATTGTTTTTTCTTTATGATCAAAAGTATTCATTTAATGGAAGCCATTTTTAATCTTTGATCTGAGAAAATGGTTATATATAGATGATATTTGGGACGTATTTGAAGGGGTTGGACACCACACAAATCATCATCGTCGGCGGCGCTTGTTTGCATCCGAGCACTGGTATTGTTCTCCTCTTTCTTTATTCTCTTTCTTCCTGTTGGTGGCAATGGCGAAGATAACAGTGAAGGCCCAGCCTACTCCTGAAGAGTTATGAGCAGGAGTTAAAGAAGAGTGTGAGCGGCTGGGCGAGTCTGGCCCTCCTAACAGCACGTCGCAGATCCTCTTCATGTTGACGCTTGAAGTATAGCCCCCTCCCCACCTCCGGATGGTCCTAAGCCAGGAAGACCGACTTTCAGCAATGGTTTCCCAGGTTTCAGGGTCGTTTTGGCCTGTGTCAGGGATGTTTTCAATTGATCTTTGAAGCGTTGTTTTAGGCCTCCGAGTAGCCTCTTGCTGCTACGAGTTCTTCTAACAGAGTGATACATGCGAGTCGAGTGAGACACTTTTTGGGCACGTGACCCGCCCATCGGAGACGATTTTGAAGAATGGTAACGTCTCTCCAGGGAAGAGATGTCCGAGAGAAGATATGATTGTTCGTCATGCAGTCTTCCCAACTGATGTGTAGGATTCTTCGGAGTTTCATTTGCTAAGAAATTAGCACGCAACGTGACAGATAAAAAGGAGGTGATCAGCGACCTTACGACAACACTCGGTCATGATAGTAATGATATGTTTCCATGCCAAACATTGGTACTAACTGCTGTTTTCGCTCTCACACAACAATAACAAAAGCGTATCGGGTGATTCTCACCCTAAAAAATAAATAAATAAATAAAAATAAAAATAAAATAAATAGAACCCATAAATATTGTCATAAATCCTACAAAGATCCATTTGTTTTTAAAAAAATGGCTGATTTACACTTCAGTATATAGATAGGGGTCGCAGGTTCAAATTCTGCCGAATGGCACATATTTTCGTAATAAAAATTTATCGTAAATAATCAGGCCGATACATTTCAGAGCAGATATGTGTGTTTACGATGGATCGAAAATTGTGTTATATAGGCTTGATAAAAACCTCGTTTAGACTGGAGGCTATTCATGGTCGAGAGGTCTAAGACGTTACCAGATCAAATGGTAGCTTCCCCTATATAGATAGGGGTCGCAGGTTCGAATCCTGCCGAATAGCACACCTTTTCGTAATAAAAATTTATGGTAAATAATCAGGCCGGTAGGTATAAATATATAATACTGTTTCATTAAAAACAGAATATCTACTTAAATACAAGTATCGATAAAAAATAATGTTCAAACAATGAATTTCAAATTGTCGGTTGCTTATAACCAAGTTTCGATAAAATACACTTCAGTATGCATACGATCATTATCCAAAATTTTAATTAAATTGGTCGCTTTGCATAAAATTCACGATCTTTCCAAAATATACGCCAAATGGGCTCCGCGCCGTTGAAGGTAAAAATTTGCAAAGGTCACGTAATTTTTTTAATTACTCGGACATATTCCTCTTTGGGGATTTTCCTATTTTTTTTAAAAATTTTTTGGCCGTGATTGCTGCCTTCAGTTCACCTTTTGTTTGAGAGTTTTTCTGGTACACACATTATCCATGAGATACCCCCACAAATAAAAATCTAGGTGGGGGGGAGTCCAGTACGATGAGTGCAGTGTCCACTTAACATCACACATTCTGCTGATTAGTCTGAAATTGCTCTCTCAGCCAAGCTGGGGAGTTGTGTGGGGTGACCCCGTCTTACTGGAATCACTGTTCATCTCGATCTATTCATTTGCATCATCCCAGTGATTAACAGTTTTACTAAAAATTTGTAGATTCAGTTTTTTTTATGGGGAAGGGCAGTCATCCTGTATGTTTGTTTGAGTTTGAGTTTGAATTTTGTTTAACGGCATATCAAACTCTGTGGGTTATTTAATACCAAAAAGGTTGGATTTTAAGGTATTTTTTAATGTTCGGTTATAGTGAGAAGGTTGATTTAGTCAGGTTTTAAATAATGTTTTTGTTTTTATTCTTTTTTACTTTAGAGAACTGAAAATGTTTCCTAGTTTTGAATTCAAAAATATTTCGCTGAGAATTTTTTTCCTTCAAAAATGTGTTATGGTAATAATTTTTTCTTCAAAAATGTATTGTTGGAAATATTTTTCCTTCAGAAATATATATTTTTCTATAAAAGTTTATTTTTATGTATATATTTCTATAAAAGTGTATTTTTATACTTTCATAATGTTTTGACTCCAGTTTGAGAGTTAACTATTTGCCCATACCTGGGACCCGAGCAGGTGCTACACTCCGGGTCAGGATGAACCTGGGAACAGCAGCAATTAAGAGGTGGTTCCATACTCCTGACAACTTCCCAATCAGAGGCCTTGCTACCGGATACAGTTTACCGTCATGCCGAAGACCCCTGTATGTTTGTAGTGTGCGTCTTACTTCTAATCATGTTAGAATATTATTTGCACTTAATATAGAATAAAATCGTCAAGGGAGCCAAAGGCAAGATTGACCTGAGGTGGCCCTTCATCTACAGAGTGTAGAATCGCGTGACTGCACGAAATGCCCCTGGTTTGCCGAATGACAAATGATATATAATTTTCACTTTCTTGCCTAGGCATAATTTAAAGGCGTTTGTGCGGCCTTCAGAATGTTTAATTATTTTCCAACTTACAACCCCATTCCCCTCAGACGCAACCTAACAAGCTAATCTACCGTTGTTTCCACTGAAAATTCCTTCGTTCTACCAGTTCAGACAAACCTTTAGAGCTAACGCTCGTGAATCTATGAACACTGTCGTTCCCTTCGTATTCCATTGATAAGAAATATCATTCGGACAGTTCCCTCCACTAAGAGCTGCTGCTTTGGGGAATAAACCCTCGAGAGGGTGCTTCTCTTCCCACTGCAATCTTAACCTCTTCAATTTTAGTCAACCGTTATCTATCGTACAAATCCTCATAATTTACAATTCTTACGTCCTTAAAAAATGATTTGGTAAACACCTACCTTGAGTAATCTCGAGCCATCTGCTGAGTGAATAATCACCTAAAGAATAAACACCCACTTAATCAGGAAGTAAGTAGGAACAGTCTCCCAGATATGGCAGAAAAGATGTAAGGTCCACGTTTCAGATGAAGGGCTCAAAGATTGCACATATACACATATACACACAGTAGCCGAGAGAAATTGACGAAGAAAGATGAATAAAATGTAATGCTAACTATGAGAGATTTAGCCTCGTGCTTTCATTAGTAACGGCACAACGACTTCGTTATTACAAACCGACACGAAACAGCATTTGCCCCTGAACGCAGAGGGTAGAAATAAAGCCCAGAAAAATATCTCATATGTTTATACACATCCACGAATTATCTTATATTAATATATGTCTCCCGAATACTTTCTATTCGCACATACGTACGCTCTGTTTCTGCTATAGCTATTCATTTACGCGGCCTCGACATGTTTATTGTCCTCTTTATATACGAAGTTAGAAAAGTCCTATTCATTTTGCCTGAGTCTTCCATCTCCAGTCAATAATATTTCCCGTCAATTCTGTATTCTTCCATTTTTTGATCTTTTGTGGTCAATGCAATTTCTCTCGTGCCGAGATAGTTATTATGTATTTTTTGAAAATTTTATTTTATCTTTATTTCTACCTAGCATGCACCATTCTTTATTCTGATCTCATAGTTTGTTTGTTTCCATTATTTGACGATGTTTCTTCGCCCCCATACTTCGTACAAAACATGAAATAGGGAAAAAAAATCCGACAAATTTGAAAGATTCATAAACTACAAACAGGCTGATTTACATCTCGGGTTGCTTTTAATATTCGTTCGATGTCTTATTATATTATTTTTTTCTTTTGAAACACATTCGTTGTTTGTATATCTTTATTCTCTTACTTTTCTCTCTTCTGTTTCGTCTAGTTGTCTTTGATTCTTTCTATTCATTCTCGCTTATTATTTGGTTTTTATTTTTCAATCCTTACTTTCACTCAATTATTTGTATATTTTTGCATATACAAAACAATTCCGAAGTATTTCCCCCTACGTTTAAATTCTTAATATTTACAAAGGCTTGCTTATTACAGTACGAAAGCATACATACTACATACTGCAAAGCTGTCAGAACGATCCATTTCCCAAAATCATTTTTCTGGTGTTTGGTCATTGAAATCCTAATCTCAGGAAATTTTCTACTTATAAAAAGTCCTTCTAAGTAGTTTTCCCGTCTAAGAATGAATTTAAAAAAAAAAAGAGAGAGAAAGGTAGTCAGTGGTCAGAAAACCATACAAACATTATTACAGGCATAATAGAAATACTCTGCTTACGGCTTTTCGAGAACATTATATTGTAACCAATTTTACAATATTAAGCATTGAAAATAAAGAATAAAATGCTTGTATCTAGTCAGGAGTGAGTGTCTACCATACTGACAGAATAAAAGTAACACTCGAAATGTAACCACAACACCAGACTGACATTGTAGAGATACTAAAATAATTATTTGCTCTTACATACAAAATATGCACAGGTGAAAGGTCAAAAACAAAATGTCACATGATAACTCCCAGGAAGCTTGAAAATAAAGCCAGCAAAAAGGCTCAATTTTCATCCGGCAATCTAGACAGGACGTTTTTTCCTTGTCTTTCACAGATCGAGGGATTTTGACTCAACATGTGGTCAAACACATTCACGTCGAATATATATATATATTTATGAAATTATTTGTTTGAACACTATTTTTGATAGATACTCGTATTTAAGTAGATATTCTGTTTTTAATCAGACAGTATTATATATTTATTTCTACCGGCCTGATTATTTACGATAAATCTTTGTTTAATATAAATTTTTTGTTTATGATAAATTTTTTATTATAAATTATTATAATTTGTTATTATAAATTTTTGTTTATGATATTTTTTTTTGTTATTTACGATGAATTTCGTATATATATATATATATATAATCGGGACTGAGGAAAATACATAAGATGAAGGAGATTTAAGAAGGTAAGTTTTGAGTTTTGTTTTATGGCATATCAACCTATGTGGGTTATTTAATGCCAAAAAGGTAGAGTTTCAAGATATTTATTTTTAATGTTCGGTTATAGTGTGAAGGTTGATTAAGTTAGATTTTGGTGAAAATTTTCTTATTATTTTTACTTTAGAAAACTGAAGATTTCTTCTAGGTTTGTATTTAAAAATGTATTGCGAGCAATAATTTTCTCCCTTCAAAAATTTATTATAGCAATAATTCATTTTTTCTTTTTTCCTTCAAAAATGTTTTATGGTAATATTTTTTTCCTTAAAAAATGTATTGTAATATTTTTCCTTCAAAAATGTATATTTTTCTATAAAAATCTATTTTTATACTTTCATAGTGTTTTGACCCAAGTTTAGGGATACACTATTTGCCCATAGTCGGAACCCCCTAACAGGTGCTGCCACCACAACAGCAATTAAGAGATGGTTCCATGTTCCTCACAACCTCCCAAATGAGAGGCCTTGCTGCCGGATGCAGTTTATTGTCATACCCAGGACCGTTCAAGAAGATTGAAGATGGCGATTGACGTTGCATTTACATTTTTGAGAATTGTAGTTATCAGGGATAAAATTAAACGGAATAAAATTGCACAGGCAGAAGGTGCAAGAAAATAAACCGTTGAAATAGAAATGGCGGTTGCATTTAGACATTTCAACAGTAAACGGGGGGACCTATATGGCGATCAAGTAGGACGCATAAATTCATGTCGTCTGAGCACCATAGAAAAAATCTCGGCAGAGCAGTTGCTATGAAAATATTTGTAGACAAGGCAGATGTAATGAAATTACCTTCCCTATTATTTCACAAAACACTGCATTTGTAATGTTCGTATATAATATATTGTACGTGTTTTTTTATTAAAACAAATAATAAAAAATAAGCAAGGATTTTTCAGATCTAAGAGTGTTATGCAAATGTAGCTGAAAGAAACACTTTAGAAAATACATAACAGAATGCATTGGTGATCATTTTACTACAGAAAGGCATTGGAAATTACTTCATAACAGAAATGCATTGCAATTTATTATACAATATAAATACATTTCAAATGCTTTTATTCTATGACGACTCATTAAAAATCAATAAAAAAGGGTTAGCAATAGTCGGTAATTACAGAATATGACTAATATATATTTAAAAATAAAACTCCAATAAAGAGTGTTATATAAGAGGATTTCTATAATATCTGTAAATACGGAGACAGCTAAATGTCAAAACATATACCACCATTTACTCCCGCCTCAGTAAGAAATCTGCAAAGGCGGATAAAGCTAACCTCACTGCTGATCTTCAATCGGACCTCCAATCTGTGGTGAACTGGAATAAGAAATGGCTTATAAATTTGAATGCTTCCAAAACGAAGCTGCTATCCTATAAACACCATAGACAATTTCTCCTACCCTCTCTCATCAATATTCAAACTAGTCGCCGGAAAGCAATACACTGAACCTCCTCGGCCTCACCCTCACAGCCGACCTCAAGTGATACAACTACATTGAATCAACAGCTAAATCTTCTGCTAGGAAGGTTGGGTCACTGTGTCGGGCGAGGAAGTTTTTCTCGTCTGATTTCATCTTACACACACACACACACACATACACACACACACACACACACACACATATATATATATATATATATATATATATATATATATATATATAAATCAGCCATCCGTGAATCCTGCTGTCATATCTGGTCGGGCGCCCCTGCTATTCATTTCGGCATGATGGGTCCTAGCTGTGAACATCTTGAGATATGGAATTAGAGAATGTAACTTGTGAGAATATTTGGAATGGAAATAGCAACAGTGTAAGCAACGCTTCGTCTATGGAGAACGTGTCGCAGGGTGGAATCACAAATAAGGCCGTGTGAACAATTCTGATCTTGATGGAAACTGGAAAGTAAGGGTTTGAGTCTACATGTATGCACGCGGAATGTGGCCCCTTTTGGAGTGTTTTTTTTTTGTTGTTGTTGTTTTGTTTGCTTTTTTACTATCTGCAGTGGATGTAGTTGGTGCATTAGAGGGCGACATGACTCAACAAAGTGATTGTTATTCTAATGAGTAAAAAATATCGATCGATTTTGTTTTGGGTTCATTTTGAGTTTCAAGTGAGTTTGTTTATATTTATACAGGTATCGATTTGTGGGAAAAAATCAATAAGTTAGGTTGTTATGATAAGTATATTCATTACTATTTCTTTTTAAGTTTTTTACCAGTTTCTGGTTTCTTTGGACAAAAGGTGGTTGAATGAAGCAGGTATATATATACATATAAGGACGCACCGTGGAGCAATGGATAGCAGAGAGCCGACTTTGAATTCGATTCGAGTTTACTACATGCTAATACCCTTGGGATAGGAAAGAAGCTATCTCTTCTCCTCCAGCTACGTGTGGAAAGCAGGACAGACTAGATCCTATAGCCTATGACAAAATCCAAAGAAGAATCTGCAATGTAATCAATCCTGACCCGATAGTCATCTCCAGTCACTTTCTTACCGACAAGATGTGGTTTTCCTCAATTTTACAAATATTTTCACGGCTTCTGTTCCGACGAGCTTAGCTCTCTGATGCCCCATCTACAAGAGAATACTCGAGCAACTAGACTGGCAACAAGGTCCCACCTTTTTACTGTCAAGATAGTTAAATGTAACCTCCTTTTCTACTAATAATTTCTTTTCTCGCAATTTCCCATTTGTGAAACTTCCTTCCGTGTACTTGCTTCTCTGTTACTATAAACTCCAAAGATTCAAAGGCTTCCATATCGAAAAATATTCTTCTTATATCATGTCTCTTTAGGACGTCAGCAATCAAAGCTTTCTCCAGCTTCCTTAACTTTAATATTACTTTTCATTCGCCGCACTTTTGAATAATGAGTTACCCTCTTCTTAGAATGGTTTCCCCAGTTTGCTCTACTAGTTTACCCATAATGCAATGTGCGTAATCTTGTTTATGAAACAGCTTCCTGTTCACCTGAGAACTCTCTTACTTTTGGCCAACTTGGTCCAAAGTCAAATGTCGGTAGCGAACTCCTCGGATAAATATTACCTGACGAGAAAATGGTAATAATTATGTGTAAATGCATAAAGATTTTCGGATTCGATTCTCACTATAGTCGAATTATCCACATGACCTTTTGATAACACCGGCCTGGGTAGACGATCCCAACATGTAGCTGACACTGATGGAAAGGGCCTGAAAAATTTGCGAGTGAAATAGGGTGGTTATGATAGCAAAAAGTCAAATGACATCATGATCAGATTATGTGTTATTCCTGAGAAAACACAAGTAAGGTTTGCGCAGAATAGTTGCAGCATAAGCCAGAGTTTTTCTCTAAGGTTACTGAACTAACACAAATATTCCTGACCAGGCGTCTCCAAAAGGAATTGCCACAAGACGGTAAGAAATGGGAAGGGGTTCCAATATTCGGTATTCAATCGTGGAATGTACTGTAGAAGATGATAATGGAAAAAGGGAATTAAAAACCCAATTTGGGAAAGAGAAAACAAATAAAAGTAGTTGGAAAAAAGGTAGAATTAATATGGCGTGAACTAACAGAACTTTGACCTGAAGTTTTTAATGCGTAATGTTCAATTTGTGTGAACGATGGAGAAGGGTGCACTGACAAGGGAGGAATTTATTTATACTGGGTGGATAAATTGACTGAATTTTTATCTGAAATTTTCAATTTAGTATGTTCAATGGATTTGGTCGATGGAGAAGCGTTTACTGACAAATGAGTTTCTCTTTAAAAAAAAGGATTTGTTGTGTAAGATAAAGTCTTTCTTCATCTAAATCTTATTGACGATCCTGCCTTCGTGTTCCACCCTACACATTCTTGAGAAAGAATGGCTACCTTTTTTCTTATATATATGGAAGAAACAGGTGTCATTTTTCGACATATGAGAGTCCACCAGCTCAGTTTTAGAAACCAATCACTCAAACTACCCGCACATACGATTTGATTATAGTGGCGAAGGCTTGTGCCGAACTGACCACACTTTTTCGAAGAGCAGTATTTTGAGAACTGGTGCACAGCATGCCATAAGCTCCCCAAAGTACCCTCCTCAGGTTTTAAATTCAGAGTTGTCCTTCTGTTAGACTCTCTAACCCCAAAGGCTATAGGATCTAGTCTGTCCTGCTTTCTACACGTAGCTGAAGAGATGGATTCTTTCCTATCCCAAGGGTATTAGCATGTAGTAAACTCGAATTGAATTCAAAGTCGGCTCTCTGCTATCCATTGCTCCACGGTGCGTCCTTATATGTATATATATACCAGCTTCATTCAACCACCTTTTGTCCAAAGAAACCAGAAACTGGTAAAAAACTTAAAAAGAAATAGTAATGAATATACTTATCATAACAACCTAACTTATTGATTTTTTCCCACAAATCGATACCTGTATAAATATAAACAAACTCACTTGAAACTCAAAATGAACCCAAAACAAAATCGATCGATATTTTTTACTCATTAGAATAACAATCACTTTGTTGAGTCATGTCGCCCTCTAATGCACCAACTACATCCACTGCAGATAGTAAAAAAGCAAACAAAACAACAACAACAACAAAAAAAACACTCCAAAAGGGGCCACATTCCGCGTGCATACATGTAGACTCAAACCCTTACTTTCCAGTTTCCATCAAGATCAGAATTGTTCACACGGCCTTATTTGTGATTCCACCCTGCGACACGTTCTCCATAGACGAAGCGTTGCTTACACTGTCGCTATTTCCATTCCAAATATTCTCACAAGTTACATTCTCTAATTCCATATCTCAAGATGTTCATAGCTAGGACCCATCATGCCATGGACACGGTCGACTCATTCTCATTTCTTTCGTACGCCACTGGTAAGGAAGAAGTTCCGTTCAGACACTTTCTTACACAGAACTGTTGTGTTGTGGAACCGACTCCCAAAAGTATGCTTCCTTGATCGCTACAATATTAACCACTTTGTGAATTAAACGTTCTTTATCCTACGTCTTTTTATATTATGCATCTACTATTCCCTCTGTGTACGTCCTTACAGCATCCTCATTTTATAACTCTATCTTGAGCGACTCTTGGTCTTTGTATTGGACGAAAAATAAAAAAAAATAATCCTATCAACGTTTACCTATAAACTCATGTATTTAATCTGATCACTTTTGCTCACAGACTCAAGTATAAGCCCAATCAATATTTGCTGATAGACTGAAATATAAACATGACTAACGTTTACTTAACAAGTAAAGTATAATCAGCAAAAAAGAGATTTTGACATTAAATTAGCCAAAAGTGGATATATCATAAAACCTGTCTAACCAATCCAACTTTAAATATTGTGAAAGTAAACGAATCTATATTATAACGACTCGATTGTTGTATGTGTGTTTATTACCGTAACGAAGCAAAAATAGCAAACCATAGCGAACTTTTGTTAGTGCAATAACCTTACAAAGTAGTTTTTAATAAAATATAAACTGACAACAAATGTTTGTCCATGAAAAATAATCTCAGGCCTATTTACTGCTAATTAGAAAGTTGTTCTTCATAGTTTTCTTAATAAGAAAATAAGCAGGGAAGAATCCTTGATCTGTCTGCACTCTTCTCCGTCAACCATAGCGGTATGTTAGTGATTATATTTTAATAATTAAAAATAATAATTATGATTAGTAATAATTAACATTTGAAAATGATTATATAACAAATTTCATAAACACTAAGTGAAATGACATTGATCGAAATTCGGCAAAGGCAGCATTTAAACGAATAAATAAAGTAAGAAATCTAGATATAGTGACTCTGTAAGTCACCTACCTGGAAATTCTCCCTTACATCTAGTGTTTCCTTTACTTCGCCCATGTCCACCATCATTATGATAAGAGGAGACTATTTTTCCAGGGCTGTCGGGAGCCCTAAACCCTTGTTCGTTTTTTCGTTTTCCTGTTATTTCCTGCAAAATACAAAAAAAAAAAAATACATTAAAAACAAATAAAACGTATATAAACAAAGAGTTATTTTACAAACACGACCAATCAAATTCCCACTTGGACGGACAAGCGTTTTTTTTTTTTTTTTTTTTTTGAGGCTTTACCCAATGCGAAGCTCTGCAATAAAAATACATGGATTAATCAACTATACAATTGTTTTCTGCACAAATGCAGACAATAAGGGGAAAAAAAATCACAATGGCAAACCAAAGCCTGTTTTGATAAAACAATGAAAAGTAAATCATTGATATCAACAACCATTGACGTTTCGATTATCAGAGACGTTCGTATATCTACATTTAAAAAAATACGGATTTGAATATTGTTGACCTATAATGAAGAAGTCAAGTTGAACAAGATACCATCCCTCCCACTCTCCGTTTTTTCATCAATCACACAAGCTGACCAGGCTTGCCCCTGTCCCTTTTGTATTCGATATGTCCTGTGAGTGTCAAATTTTCCACATTCTCCTTCATTATTTGTCCCAGAGATTTCAGTAGTCAGTTTTATTTTAAGTACATGTCATTTTTGTTTTCCATTTTCCTGAAATCTTCTTTGTTGTAAACCGGGTCCATTCTTCTGAACATCCTTCTGCTGAACCCTATTTCTGTTGCCCGCAGTCTTATCTTAATCTGTGAGAAAACTGTCCAGCATTCACTGTCATATAAAAGGATTTATAGAAACAAAATGGATTACTGAACTGCCATGTAATGTTCAATCAATAGTTTATATCATAAAGAAACAAATATTGGAATTAATTACGGAATAAATGATTGTTTCTTTTAAGCAGTTTGAAACGCAACCAGAAAAATAGAATTCAATGAATATACATCAGTGCAATCAAAAATTGATTAACAAAGGCAATAGTTGTTTTGTCTTTGCTTTCGCGTTTTTCTGTGACCAAATCGGTAACGAAGGCCACCAAGTATATGAGATGCAAATTATGAGATGCTTAAGGGAAAAGAGGTTTAGTCTGCTATAGACTGGGGGCTACGTAACTAAATCAGTAAAGACTACAATCAATAAATACAGCTATCAAGGAGAGAAGAAGAAAACTGAGATGGAAAAAAAGAAAAAAAAAAGAGATATTTTATTTTCGTTATGACGCTTAGTCTCCGTGTCTAAATTGGTTCAGAATGGATCCAATATAGACGGGTTCCCAAGTATACTAGATGTAAATTATGAAAAGAACAAAAATGTTTTGTCTCTACTTTTGCGGTTAATTTAAGTGACCAAATCGGTAAAGACGACAACCAAGTATTTGAAATGCTACTTATGAGATTCTAAACGAGAAAGGTACTTTGATTCTGGTTCAGCTGGAATTCGAACTCGACTCTCCGATTTCTCGTTCTGACCTGATATCCACTGCACCACAATGCACACCCGCCCTTAAAAAATGTTATTTTCCAGAAAACCCTTTTTCTAAAAAAAATTTTTGTCCATAATAAACGCTGATTATTGACTTCGTTAGGCTATCGATTTACTGATGCAACTACAATATATATATATATATATATATATATATATATATATATATATATATATATATACCATGTGCAAATCATTGAGACATATGCTTCAGCTTCCTTTCTTTTATTATACCATCAGATTTAGACCTACTGGAGCAATAGAGTGTAATCGATTTCTATTTTTCCTTTACATTAAATCATTTGCAGTGGTGTGCAGTAATATGAATCTATTTCAGGGTATATGATGAAATTTGTGTAGTCTTGAAAAATATTGCGTCATTAGTGATTACATCAGATTTTACATCAGATTAGTGATTATCACGCCCAGACACTATCGACTCTACTCTCGATTAGTTGTTCTATGGCCATTGTCTGCAATCGACGTTACTCCAAAGAAGCGCAAGAAAATTGTAACGCTGCACGAACACACTGGAAATCCTTACAGAGAGATCGTGCATGTCGTCAGTGTCAGTTTCTCAACTGTCAGAGACAACGTATACGTGATCAGGGAAAATGTGAAAAATCCTAGGAAGACATTATTCGTTTTGTTTTCACTACATTTGTGCAAAGATATATATATATATATATATATATATACACACATATACATATATACACACACACTATATATATATATATATATATATCTTAATAATTTCACCCCAAGCAAAGCAGAACTGCCACTGGTGTGCATGGGGTTACAGTAGAGGTGAGAAAGAGGAAAAAGTTACAGGGGAGTCAGAGAATGAGTAAGAAAAGGGTAAGAATACAGGTGTGAAGAAGGCTGCATGAGAGTGGAGTGGAACGGAAGAAAAACATGATACAAAGATTGTCATAGGAAGGATGTGAGTCAAGAAGATAAGAGATGGCAATTGACTTTGCATTTAAATTATTGGAGATTGTAGGTTTCAGGGAAGCAAGTATACAAAAATGAATTTCACAAGCGGGAAGTGCGAGCAAAGAAGGCGAGGAGTAGAAGTTACGGTTGCATTTGATTGATTTCAGTGTAAAAGGGTGAAACATAGTTGCTAGTCTAGTAGCTTGAGTAAATTGATGCAGAGACGTCACCAGAAAGCTAAGCTCATAAGAATAGAAGCCGTTAATGTATTTGCAGGAGAGACAAAGGGAAGCCACATTATGTCGGTGAGAAAGTGACTGGTGTTGAGCTACTAGGTAGGGATCAATTACATTGATTACAATGCATGGGCGGATGGTAGATTTATATATGTGTAAGATGGATTTAGACGAGAAAAACTTCCTAGCCTTACAAAGGGAACCAACCTTCCGAACAGCAGATTTAGCTATGGATTCAATGTCGTCATTCCACTTGAGGTCGGCTGATAGATTCAGCCCTAGGAGGCGCAGTGTTTTGCTTTCAGGGAGACTAGCCTGATCCGTTTTGATGGGGTCGGGGTAGAAGCAGTTGTCTATGGTGGTTAAATTATAGCAGCTTTGTTTTGGAAGCATTAAAATTTCCGAGACATTTCTTACCCCAGTCCACCACAGATTGGAGGTCCTTTTCAAGATCTGCAGCGATATATATATATATATATATATATATATATATATATCGTTGAACAAAACTGACGAGGTATATGTATATGTGTTTAATATTTCTTGTTAGGCTTGTTTAAAGAAACATGTATTAAAGAGGGATTATTGCCCAACTGCCCAAAATATATATATATTTCTCTTAGTGGTTTATCCCTTTGGTTGGGGAGAATTGATTAAAAAAATATAATGTTTAAACAGATAACACGGCAAAAAGTATATTCTTGAAATATTGCTTTTTATGAAGTATGGAAAGAAAAATTATTGCTATGTATGTATGTATGTGTGTGTGTGTGTGTGTGTGTATCTGTGTGTGTGTGTGTGTGTGTAATAATAATAATAATAATAGTGATAATAAAAATCGCCATTTGTATCCAAGAATGTTTGTCAAGCTAATCCGTGTTGCAGACATCTGCTGCTCAGGCACATTTGTGCTTATTCAGCATCTACAGAGCTGGTTTGTGGTTTGTATTGAAACTACGTTGATCGGGCTTTTTTGTTAGAGAATGCATTTTCTGTAATCAACTGTGAACAAGGCCAGTACGTGTGTGTGTGTGTGTGTGTGTATCCTCCAGTCAGAATCGTACTCATTGTAGTAATCCTCACATATATTTATAAAGACGTTATGAATTTTTATTTATTAATCTGACAGATTTTACTAATCAAATTTTAGTTTTAATGTAGACCCATATTTGAATAGACGTTCTGTTTATTTAATAAAAAAATATAATTATTTATTTTTGTCTCCCGGTCTGAATATTTGAGAAATCTTATTAAAGAAAGATAAGCTCTCGAAATTGTCGTTTAAGCCTGAGTACGTCGACGATCAAGTATATAACTTGATCGTCGACGTACTCAGGCTTAAACGACAATTATATAAGTTATATTATAGTAGTCTTTATATATAAAGACTACTATAATATAACTTATATAATTGTATATATAAGTTATATTATAGTAGTCTTTATATATATATATATATATATATATATATATATATATATAAGGGGTACTCTAGTGAGTTCGATTCTCAATGGGTCTTGGAAATTTTTGGCTTTGCGTAGTGCTTAGCTAAGCTTAGTAAATAGCAATACACTTGACTGACCTTCAGTGTTAATGTTTCCATTTCGTGCGCTACTCTCATCGGATAATTAACAACGTATTCATGCTTTCTTCATAAAAATAAGTTCAAAGTGCTTCATTTTTCACCCAATCGTTTTCTGATAAACTCGTCAATATTTTCTCTAATCACGAACGCCTTCACTCTCTCTCTCTCTCTCTCTCTCTCTCTCACTCTCTCTCTCTCTTTCAAAATCACTTCCTCAGCACAAAACACGCGAGATAAGAAATGGCGGGGGGAGAGTGTAGCGTTTCTCAAACATTTTCATTCCATTACCCTAAACTTATTTTTACAGGCTGCTGATTACTCCAAGCACAAAAAATGAATCTAGTTCTCCTCTCTATTTTTTAATGAAATAAAGACACTAAACTATATTTACGTGAACATTATTTAATGATATCGTAATAACCAGGATTATAACAGATTTATCTATAAAATTAATGACAAATTTTGATGGTTCAAGCAACAATTTGGGTCCACATTGAAACGATGTCAGTATTTTTTTTATGTTGTTTATTGTCGAATATCCTGTACCCCATAAATATGTGGCGGGAAACGAGAGTAGAATATTCAAGGTCCATCCTACCAGTTTTTTACGCTAATGCTTATCTAATAAAAGGCACAAGAGCCAATCAAAGTAGAGGTTTACTGAATGAGATGTATGGTACAGACGTAATAAGGAAAATAGTAGGTGAAGATTATAAAGATAATGAGATGAGATAACTCTGGACTTGAGAAGGTTAAGATTTTAAAGTCTGTGGAAGCAACCACGCAGGAGACTGTTCCACAAAGTTGCGGTTCAGGATTTAGATACATATTATTTGTATTGAAACCTTATAATTTTAATATCTTTCTCAATTCCTTCTTTTAACATTAACGCAAAGACATTGACTATAAAATTTGCTTTAACACAAGTTTATTTATTTTGTTAGGTGTACGTACAGGGTAATTCGGGCTATACGTGAAATGTTTTCATTACTTGACTTAAAGCGCCATTTTCAACCAAATTTCAAAATTTCGTTGGAAACTGTAGAAGTCAAATAACTTACCTTTCAACATGGTGGTCTTCTTTTGTCTCCCTGTAGGAAGGTGAACATTCAAGAGTGTGAGACTCACCTTCCTGATGTTTCCAACTAGCGTCCAGTTGGCAGACAAAAATAAACAGGGTTGTAACTGAATACATGTCCCTATGTGGCCCAAAGACAAGTGGTGGATATTACTGGCTGGTTGTTCCAGAAGATCTTTACAGGAACAAAGAAAAATGTTCGAATCACAGTCGAGTTTCGTTACATTTACTTTCGTGTAAACATCGTTCGGTTGGGAATTAATCTGTCTCCACTTCCCCCAGCTATGGTTTAAATAGTAGGGTACACTGAGCTTTTCAGTCTTGGATGGCAACCAGTATAAAAGAAAGAAAATTTTGAATTCAAAACCGTATTTAGACCTGGCGAAGTACGTACTAAGCAGTTAACAATGACTATGATTCCACCTGCAGTCAATCTGATGCATGAATTTTCTCGTGAATTAAATCTACTTTGATCTACGCATAATCAACCATAAGTTTTAAGTCATTATTTTAAACCGGTTAATAAAAGAAAAAAACATAGTTTTTTGACCAACTCTGGTCCTTGAAAGAAAACTTCACGTTTATAACTCTTTCTAACCACAATGAAATTGTTAAGATGTAGAACATTTCGCGCATGACATACAGGGTACAATAGGTAAATTGTTGCCAGTTTTTATTTTTTATTTTGCGCATGCGCGTTGTTCGTTTTCTATTTTGTTGACTACACAGTATAGTAGGGTCAGTTGGGTACCGTGAGAAAAAGATGCAATTCACTGCGCCTGAAATTTGGAAACGACACACTGTTCTGCTTGGCATTCACAACAGAAGCTCCCATACAAACATTTCAAAGTGTTTTAGTGTTAATATAAAGAGGATTTGGAAAGAGCTGCGTGAAACTTCGAATAGTGCTACCAGTAATATATATATATATATATATATATATATATATATATATATATAGTCATCCACAGACAGTCCTGTTCGCTCTCTCACAGCTCATCACTACGGTTAGACTCCGATTGCTTCTAGCCAGGACTGAAATCCGACCGAATTGACATTAGTTGGTGATTCTACCTATGGGCGCTCGGCGGAGGAAGGCAGATTTTAGCGTGTTATATACAGTGTAAACACATGCCAGTAACCGAGAGTGTTCAGATGCATTACTAAATGAACGATGTGTATATGCGTGAGTAGCTACTGTTTTTAAAGTCTACCATCTCTAAAAAGTGCTCAATTTTACTTGAAAGCTAAATGGTTAAATTTACTATTTCCAGTAAGTAAAATACTCTGGTGTATTTTAAACAGAAATTATATTGAGTGGAATCTAAAATTTTGAGATTTAAAATTTAAAAAAAATTTTCAGACATTTTTGCTCGATCGCAAAAGATAATTCTCGTTTTTAAAAATCTTTCAAAAATAAAATATACATCTGTCACACGTTATTTTAGGAAAATTAGCAAACTTAAAGTTAAATTAATCTGATTTATGCAAGAATCACTTATTTATAACACTAAATTTAGACTAAAACGATTTCTTAATCACAGATGTGGATCATTCAGACCTTTCCCGTATCATTTGACATGGGACGACAGCCAGATGCGAGATAACTGTCTATGATGATCAGAATTGACAAAATTGTCCAAATTCTTTTCCAGTAAAGGGTAGAAACCGTGAAACACATGACCTTTTAATATACACAGAGAAATTAAAATAAAAAAAACTTAAAAACTTCAATTGAACACACAAAAAATTAAAATTATTTAAAAAATACGATCTCTCGATGATTTGTATTAAACTTTTCAATATTCGATTAGTAAATATAGTCTTCACTTTATAACCTAATAGATAACGCCTACAAGTCTTTGAAATGTTTTAAAAATATTTTTGAAACTTTATAAATTATTGTAATTAAAAGTAAAAAAAAGAAAACTATTCATTTTAAGTTTCATTATTAATCGAAAACCTTTTTCTTCCGACTAAAATGTCCTTAATTTATATTATTTATTGAAGCAATTCAAAGATTATTGAATTAAATAATGTCAGAGTTTTATTGCTAGTTTTATTTTGCTATTGGGAGCAGATTTTCAGAAAAAGGGCCAAATGTTTTAAATAAAAAAAAGACGATTTACATTCCCCAATAAGTCTTGCGTTTAACTAATAAAACAAATTTTCAAAACAAAATTTAATTTCTTGAAATTTCATGAATTTACGTGGCGGGGCTATTGTCACTAAGATTTTAAAAAAATAATACTTCAAAAATTGTTTAATTTATTTGTGAATAAGCTCTGAAAGTTTTATTAAAATCCGAAAATTATTTGATTTTTGCAAAAATTTCCAAATTAATGTGTTTTTCACCGGAAAAAACTGAGTTGCGTAATATTGCATTATCCATTGTAAATTCACATAACAATTCGGAAAATCAAAAAAAGATGTTTTACCAAAATTTCGAACGTGTTAGAAATAATAAAAACTATTAAAAACTAATTAAAAATACTTCGAATTTTTCCTCTTAATTATAGGATAAACATTTTGATGTCAAAATTTCGTTTTTATTAAGTTTGGAGCCTTTTTTTATTCTTACTATGCTATTCTTTCAGCGTTTTAATGGCGGTAATTAATATGTTTTTTTTTTAAGCTTCACCCCAAGCAAAGCAGTACTACCACTGGCGCGCAGGGGGTTACGTAAGAGGAGAGTGAAGAGAAATATGAAGAAGTCACTGTGGGTGTCAGAGAATGAGTAAGAGAAGGATTGTGTGAAGAGAGCTGCGTGATAGCAGAGTGGACAGGGAGAAGACCAAGTTACAAAGAGTGACAGAGAAAGGATGCGAGTCAAAGAGATAAGAGATGGCAATTGACATTACATTTAAACTCTTGGAGATTGTAGCTATCTGGGAAGCAAGTATATGGAAAGAAGTTCCACAGGCGGGAAGTGCGAGAAAAGAAACTCTTACACTAGAAGTTGTGGTTACAATTGATTTGTTTCACTGTAAAAGAGTAAGATTTAGTTGCCAGTATCGTAGCACGAGTAAATTCATGTATTGAGGGACACATGGGAGCTCTGTGTGTGTGTCTGTGTGTGTGAGAGAGAGAGAGAGAGAGAGAGAGAGAGAGAGAGAGAGAGAATTATTCTTTAAAAATGCTGAGAGCAAATTTGAACGAATCAGCAAAGAACTGAACATTGCAAAATTTCCCAACAGAAAACAGACAGAATAGTCCAGATTTTCGAGAGTAAAAGAAGTACTATAAAATATCGCAATAATTTTTGCTTTGATTGAAGGCGAGTGGTCTTTGCAGACGTTAGTTTAAAGTTCAAGTGGCTGTGCATTTTGCCAACCATTTTTCTTTTTTTGAAGTAAACATAATGCCTTTTCTATGAAGAGAGAGAGAGAGAGAGAGAGAGAGAACTAACTCAGCGTAAGACAGTGTTTCCCTGGACAACACAAGGTCATCTTGGCCAGCAAAGGAACAGGAAATAGACAGAAGGAAATACATAAAACAATCAATAAATAAGTAAATAAATAAAACGACAGAATTAATAGAACGAAAGAAAAGATTACAATCAAAGAAAGAGAACATTTCTAGGGAATAAATATGAATCCAATAAATAAACTAAAAGGTGCAAATACAATAAAACGACAAAAAAAAAAAAAAAATTAAAATAGAAAACAACACACACAAAAAAAGCAAACAAACAAACAATGGGCAACAGAGAAAGAACTATTTTGTAGCAAACAGAATTTTGGCATTAAATCAGTTTTAATATAATAAATTACAAAAGCGGAGGATTTGATTTTATATTGACTTGGCGAAGAACGCGGGTCCCCGAGGAAATACGTGACGTATGGGAGAGTGGGAATGTCAGTGTATGTACTGCAAGGTGCGACAAAATATGTGTATAAAATATGAGAGAATCTATGCTTGTGTGTGTATAAACGAGAAAGGAAACGTGTGCGCCTATTTGCGTGTATTAAACGAATGATTAGATGAGTTTGAATAAAAAAAATACATCAATGCAGAAATGTATTTAAATGAAAAAGGTTATACGGTAAATGCGGTAATTTTGTGTGTGTGCGCGCGCATGCGTGAACGTGTAATACAAAAGAAAAAACGTAATTTCTCATTCATCTCTTAAGTGCCTAACAGACTGCGGGGCCTATTTTTTTTTTTTTTTTTTTTAGATTTTCCGACCCATTACTTATTAAAGCCACCTCATTTATTCGATTTCTCACTTTTTGACCCTTTAAATGATTTTCCGATCGCCACATTTATTAAGACCGCCTCTCCCCGTTTACTGCATATTTAGAAATATTCCGGCATCCCATTTATTAAGACCCCGTTTGTATTAGGGAATTAAGAGTGTGTCAACATAAAAGTGTTAACCGCCTAGTCTTAATAATAAAATGTCAATCCTTTTCTAATAAAGCATGTCAATATTTTCTCTAATAACGAACGCTATTGCTCGATCTTTCTATCTTTTTCTTCCTCTTTTTCTCTTTCAATTTCAACTTCGAAACACCAAATATGCGAAATAAAAAACCAAGAAAAAAAAAAAAAGGAAAAACAACAACAAAAAAAAATACTATCAGTTCTCAAATACTGTTTTCATTCCATTAACTTAACATACATGAAAATTCTGATAAATGCCTTCGTCCCAATAATACGGATAACAAATATAAATACAAACAAGACAGTCAGTTAAGTGCCATACGTGATACACGCTTGGGCGATCATGTCTCGAAGGAAATCTGACGGACTGGACAGAAGATTATCTCGCAGTAGGTTGCCATTACTTGCTGCGGTAGACTGGTTTCCAGCCAAGGCTATAGAACCCAGTATGTCCTGTTATTTAATCCATAACTGGAGGGAAGAGAAGGATTAATACCCTTCTCAAGGGTATTTTCGCGTAAGTGAATGCAAAAAATTCAACTGGAATTCGAACGCAGCTCTCCGATTTCCAGTTCCGGGCCGATATCCACTGCACTACAACTACAAGTTGAAATACCTCGGAATTGATTTAACAGAGCATAAAAAAAATGACACCGAAATCTGAAAGAGCAAAAGCTATAGTCCCAAAACATAAGGTACTAAAAAACAGGAAACTTTTGTTAGAAACAAAAACGATTGCAGAAACACTATGTAATATCAATCCTCTATATCGCAGTAAATATTCGAAAATTTCCTCACAGATGAAGAGAAGACGAGGTAATAAAAATATGGCTCTACAGAAGGGTTCTGATATTACCCTCAACGGAGCTTGTAAGCAACGAAAAAATCCTAAGGAAAATCTAAGCAAAAACGACACTTATTTTCTGAATACGAAAGGGACAGTTGAAATGTATTTTATTTATAATTTCACACTCACGATCACAGGACATATCAAAGGCAAAAAAACAAAACAAAAAAAACAAAAAAACAAACAAACAAAAAAAAAACAGCTGGTAGCAGTAGGCCACCTACTTAAGATTATGTAAATGGATGGGAGAATGGGCATACCACCAGCATATCCACGATGTATGGAGGCGCATTTTGTTAAGAGCACGGGCAACGAAGTAGATTCTATGAAAGATAATTTATTCATTTTAGCGTATAACAAACGCTGCTAACTTTATTGATTTCGTTAGGTTACCGACTTACTGAAGCAGCTATATTGCAATATATATATATATATATATATATATATATATATATATATATATATATATATATATATTAACAAAAAGAATCTAAATGAAATTGGCTAAATTAAAAAAAAATGTAAAATTCCCAGCATTCCTCGTTCGAGAGAATGTGTAGGCGCACCAACATAATAAATCTAGTTGGATAAAGTTCTAAAGAAAGAAACGAACCACACGAAAATTTTTCCACTTTGTCATACATTATATATATATATATATATATATATATCTGTGTGTGTCTGTGTTTTGTTTAATTTCTTTTTAGCAGACATGTTTAAGAAATCATGTATTAACGAGGGAATGTTGCCACCCAAATACAAAACGATATTTATACAACACTTCAATATATATATATATATATATATATATATATATATGCAAACAATTATAATTTTAAACCCGATATGCACCATCTCACTGGGAAATTGTAAAAATATAACATAAAACTAAATAGACAGATCTTGTCGATTGAATTTGAAAAAAAAACTTGTTTTAATTCATTTTGGCTGCCTAAGCACATGGTTTTATATTTATATAATATATATATATATATATATATAACTACTAAACCTCTGTATTAGTTAAGCGTACGTTTTGCACGCTTTTAATAAGATCCCCAAATATATATAACTGAACTAACTAATATATATATATATATATATATTAGTCATCCACATACAAGTCTGTTTCGCTGTATCACAGCTCATCAGTGTGCTAGACACATCCACTTGCTTCTGGCCGGGATTGAAACTGGACCGACTTGGTGTCAGTCGGAGTCGCTACCCCGAAAGTCATACGCGCATAAATTATTCATCACTGAACTGTTACTATTTTTAACGTATATGACTGGCTCGCTTTTAATAAAATCCCAAAACTCATTATTTACACTGTATATGTCAGCAACCGTAACATATTTGGCAAAGACATAAAAGTAATAAGAAACCTCTGCTGGCAGCAAACCGCCTGCGCACGGACACGAAACGAGTTCAGCAGATATACAAAGATACAAAGGGGTGTCAGATAAGGATGTGTTTTTACCGGATTTATACAACTTCTACAGCGAAACTGTTCTGGGAGCCCTAAGACTCATGCCAGGATTCATGATCGGTGGCCACAATCTGACCAATATAAGATACACAGATGATACGGTGCTGATAGCAGACATGAAAAGGAAACTACCAGACCTCCTGCAGTAGGTAGCTGAAGAAAGCAGAAAGAAGGACTTCAAATAAACTACAAGAAAACCAAATGCATAGTCATCAGTAACAAGGGGCCACAAAATGCTAACTACAGGCCGGTCATACTAACATCAAACAGGTACAGAAATTTAAATATCTGGGACGTGTTCTAACAGAAGTACGGAAAAGAGCGACACAGAGATCGCGAATAGGCATCCCAGAAGCTGAGTCGAGTATTGAGAGACATGAAAATTTTGCTAGAAACAAAGAACAGAGTACTGAATTGCTATGTGATGTCTGTTCTTCAATATGGCTGTAAATGCTAGACAATCTCATCAAAGATTGAGGAGAGACTTGAAGCAACCGAAATGTGGTTCTACAGAAGGATGCTGTGGATATCATAGACCGAGCAATAATGAGGTTTTAGGAGAGGATGGAAACGAAAAAGAAACTAATACTTAACATCAGGAAAATGACAGCTAAAGTTTTTGGAACATGTAATAAGGATTGGGAATCTGATACTCACCGGTCAGATAGAGGGAAAGAGAGACAGGGGAAAACAGTGCATAACATACTTGACGGGTTAAGAAAGTGGATGGCAGTGCGGGGTTTGGGTGGAGTAAAAGGAGAAATCGTGCTAAGCACCACTAGGGATAGGGAAATATGGAAGGCCATGAACGCCTACGTCCTGAAGGGACACGGCACATAGAAGTAGATATAAGAGGTTTGAACACTGATGTCAACATCAAATGGCGAAAGTCTGTTTCATGCTTGAAATTGAACCCACATGACCTGAAGATTGCGTTGAAACGGGAAACAAACTGTCGCCACTCGATATTATCACCAGTGTACACAGTTTGTATATTAATACACGTTCTATACTGTATATTGACCACTTTTACGTTATAAATATAGCATACAATAAAACGATATTTTATCATATCTATATATATGTGTGTGTGTGTGTGTGTGTGTGTGTGTGTGTGTGTGTGTGTTATGGGACCTAACCTTTTTGGACTATAATGAACACTTCCTGTTATTATGAATACCGGAAGAATATGCCTCTCGGGGAGGAGTCGCCCTAGCCTTCGGGCTGGGCACACCTAAGACAAGTAAAGACCAGTTATGACCGGTTTTGAACCTATCCACCGCGGTGGATAGGTAATGTTTGACCAGTACCTGGGTGTACGCGCTCAGGTTCCCCACGTTAAAAAAGACCTTGTGTCACATCTCTCTCAAGTGGGGGAGAAGGGTAAATAATGGAGTCATCCAGCCTTCGGGCTGGGCACACCTAAGACAAGTAAAGACCAGTTATGACCGGTTTTGAATCTGTCCACCGCGGTGGATAGGTAATGTTTGACCAGTACCTGGATGTACGCGCTCAGGTTCCCCACGTTAAAAAAGACCTTGTGTCACATCTCTCTCAAGTGGGGGAGAAGGGTAAATAATGGAGTAGCCCTAGCCTTCGGGCTGGGCACACCTAAGACAAGTAAAGACCAGTTATGACCGGTTTTGAACCTGTCCACCGCGGTGGATAGGTAATGTTTGACCAGTACCTGGGTGTACGCGCTCAGGTTCCCTACGTTAAAAAAGAACTTGTGTCACATCTCTCAAGTGAGGGAGAAGGGTATATGTGGGAGTCATCCAGCCTTCAGGCTGGATACACCTAAGACAAGTTAACACCAGTCATGACCGGTTTTGTACCTATCCATCGCGGTGGATCGGTAATGTTTGACCAGTACCTGGGTGTACACGCTCAGGTTCCTCACGTTAAAAAAGACCTTGTGTCACATCTCTCTCAAGTGGGGGAGAAGTGTAAATTTGGGGTCGTCCCCGGCTTTCGAGCTGGGGAGACCAAATAAGACCAGTTTAAGACCGGTTTTGAACCTATCCACCGCAGTGGATAGGTAATGTTTTGACCAGTACCTGGGCTTACGCGCTCAGGTTCCCCACGTTAAAAAAGCCCTTTTGTCTCAAGTGGGTGAGAAGGGTAAATATTGGAGTTGAGTTGGATTGAGTCACCCCGGTCTAATACTTTTTTAGTTGTTTTCCGTTTGATATATATGTTTCACTAATTCCTGAGTTGGAGTTTTCTTCCATGCCTATTCTGGGTCCATAACAATATATATCGTATGCAAATTAAAGTAATTCAATTTGCCCATTCTATGTTTAAATGGGAATTTAAGCATATTCAATGAATACAGATTCCATAAAAAGGCAACTAAAAACCTCTAAACCATAATAATGCCAAACAACCAGCCCAGAACAAATAAATTTTATCATCAGCATAGCACATGCCGAAAAAACAGCTTCCCAAAAAGTTCAACTTCATTTTATGTCTTGTTGAACATTTCGATTTTTAACAACTTTCCATGTTTTGCTTTTATTTGGTTTAAAAGTCCAATAATATCCAGTATATACTACTATTTTTTAATTAGTTATATATATATATATATATATATAACTGTAAATTTGTCGTTGAACACGTCTCGAAAAACCCACCGAGTATAAACGCGGAGGGGAAAAAATGTAAACAAAAAAAGAAACGAACTAAGCACTTGAACATTAGTCAAAGTACTAGTCGAAAGAAAAAAAAACCCGAGACGAGGAACCTAACACGTAAAGCGCTCAATACACAAGTAGACCAAACAATCCGTATATACACACACACACACACACACACACACACACACACACACACACATATATGGATGTGCGTATGTATGTGTATGTACATATATGGCGATTTTCTAAGCATAGCTTAGATGTGACACAAGGCCGAATGCATGGGACACCCAGTGAGAATCGAACTCACTAAATTGTAATGATTCCAGCGAGACAAGCTTGCTAACCATTACAACACCTCCAGGTGCCCGTATGTGTATATATATATATATATGTATATATAAGCCGGAGCGTACAATGGCCCAAACGCCGTGAATATAGCGACAAAGATGAGAACAACAGTCCGAACAAGGTAAATAGTGTAAGTAATTTCAATAACTCATCACAGGAATATAGATAAATAGTAAAATTAATGTACATTGGCTGAGAAAACAGAAAACTAAATTCAAAGAAATACCCAAGATCGAACTTACAATCCCTCTTTCCTTCGAAACCAGAGAACGCATGCCCGATCCCTGCCAACAAAACAACGGAAAACCATTCCAGCTATCATTTCTAAGAAATATTCTTTTAAAAAGTCGAGAAGGAATCTAAAATATCATTGATCACCTCTACCAGGGATCGGTAACCTATGGCACGCGTGCCACACGTAGCACGCCAAGCAATTTCCAGTGGCACGATTCGTTGAACTTAGGAAATCTCTGGAAGACAAAAATTTACTCAAGTTTGCTGCTATTCTCAACTCTTGGACATTCCTTCCGTGATCTTTCATCTGTTTGAAGAAAATTGCTTTTGCTCTTCTTTCAGCTTTTGGTTGAACTTATTGCGGTGAGCAAATTTTCTCTGACATGAAAGCAGTGTTCAGTCCACAAAGAAGTTGCCTAACACCTGAACTTTTAGAAAATTGTGTAAAAACGTAACAAAGTATGTTGCCGATAGTGAGCAATTGGCTAAGATCATGTAAAGGCAAGGCTTCTATTAGTAATAAAAACTAAAAAGAAACTTTTAAAAACAGTGTATTTCTATTAATGTGGTTTAGATATTGTATATATCACTCATATTATTGTATATATCACGATATAAAATATATCGTAGAACAAGTATATTTACTTTGTATTTTATAAAAATATGTACGCTTTTGGCACACTGAATGATATTAAAACCCTAGGTCGGCACAAAATTAGCAAAAGGTTGCCGACCCGTGGCCTTAAAAGGACATGGAATTAAAAAAATAATTAAATGCCTGTTAGGTCATTTTTTTCCAACGAGCAATGTGACTGCTTTTACGTTTGTACCATTAAACATGCAATTCTTACATTTAGCTATTCCTTTCATGGTTTGCACGAAAGGAAGTCTCCGAAGAAACAGCACCTGTAAAAATTTATGTATGTTAACACTCTAGAAAATGAATAAAAGAAAGATTATACTTAACATTGGATGGGCGTTGTGGTGCAGTGGATATCGGCTTGGCAACGAGAAACTGGGGTAGACGAGTTCGAATTCCAGTAGAATTGCTTGCATTCACTTACACGCAAATACCCTTGGGAAAGGTATTAATCCTTCTCTTCCCTCCAGTTATGGATTAAATAATAGGACAGATTGGTTTCTATAGCTTTGGTAGGCAACCAGTCTACTGCAGAAAGTAATGGCAACCTACTGCGGGATGATCTTCTGCCCAGTCAGTCATGTCTCTTTCGAGACATGATCGCCCAAGCGTGTATCACGTATGGCACATAACTGACTGACTGATACTTAACATTAGGAAGAGACAGCTAAAATTTCAAGAAACCATGATGAGGAAAAACGGCTTGGAAAATTTGATACCCACAAAACAGACTGAATGCAAGAGAGTCAGAGGAAAACAATGCGACTTAGTGAGCTTGAGTAAATGGATAGTGGAACAGGGTTTGAGAAAAATAACAAAAAAACTACAAAAGGACAAGAAATTTTGGCGAAGTACGAACGCCTGCGTTCCTGTTGGGACATAGAAAATAGTGAAGAACCCAATAGACAACCCAGTGGGGTACAAAGCCACGGCCTCGCCACACTATGTGCTGCTGTTGTAGTTTCCGAAGCCAGGAGGTTTTCAGGTGGTGATGATGGGAAATTTGCTAGCTCCACACTCCAACCGTTTTGAACTGATCCTTCTTCTAGACTGGTTGCCAACCAGAACTAGAGAGCCCACTCTTCCATGATATTAAACCATAGTTAAGAACAAAAAAGATGGATTCATACTTTTCCTAAGGTATTTGTACGAAAGTGAAAGCAACGGAAATTGAGCTCAACACAAAATACTTGTTCGGCTCTGCGCTCATTCGTTTTTATGAGAATAGCAGCGGCAAATTTATTTATAATTTACTCAGTACTATAGACATTTACCGAAACTATGAAAGAAAGGAATATATTGAGGTCAAAACGTCGACGAAAGACTTGAGGAAAGATAAAAAAGAGGAAGATAGAAAGAAATGGCAAAAGAAAGCCGAGAACATGAACGCATAAAATGAAAGAAGAATAAATAAAGGATCAGATAAATATATAAAAAGAGAAAGATGGAGACGCGAAGAAAGGAAAAGATTGACAAATATTAGAAAGAGAGAGAGAGAGAGAAATAGAAAGAAAAAAGGGAGTGTATGAAGAGAAAAAAACGGCGAAGACAATAAAAAAGAGCAAAAAAGGTAGAAAGAAAATTTCTAAAAAAAATAAAAATAAAAATAAAAACGCCAAGAGCAGACAGTAACCGAAAAAAGAAAAAGATAAAGAATCAAATAGTGACGACAATGACAAAAATTTAAAAAAAAAAAGAAAATGGCGAAAAATATTTGGGGAGAAGACGGGGAGACTTCATCTCGACAAAAACCACTTTTGTTAATGGATGGTTTGATATATTTGAGTGTTTTGCATTTTATAAATCTCAGTTGAATAGTTTATCATGCGAATTCAAACCATCGTATATTTATGAAGAGTGGCGTTAAGAATTGGTGCGAAAAATGGTCTATTTGAAGAAGTAGTAGCGATACGGACAATAAAAATGTTTCCAGAAAGAAAGGAAAACAATTTTATAAATAAAATACAGTGATTTGGTTCAAGGCTTGTTCTGTTTTTATTGCTAGGCGGCATTACGAACGTTTAGTTTAATCAGCTTCATATGGAAAACGTGATACGGAAATTCGAAAACGAATTAGACTAACAAAAGATACCTTCCGAAAGCTAAACAAATTGAGGAACGGGTAAATTTTACAAGAATCAAAGCAAAGATCGCTGAATACCTATGCAATAAGCTATAGGGCCCAGTCTGTCTATAGCTGTGGGTAAGGGAAACGATTCATATCTTTTTCACTAGTATTTGCGTGTATAAGTGATGTAACGATCTCGACTGGAATTCGAACTCAGCTATCCGATTTCTCATTCGGCGCCGTTATTCTTCACACAATCTGAACATCCAAGCTGACACCACTTGGTGTCCCCAAGCTGTCACCCATCTTAAGTACTGACCAGGCTCAACTTTGCTTCGCTTCGGTAATCGGACGGGAACCGTCGTTTCAACATGATATGGCCGTAAGCTGCGTTTTTTTTACATATGATTTTTTAAAAAAATATCATTTTAAGCAAACTAAAATTTTCGATTTCAACACCTGTGTGTGTGCGTGTTTGTGTGTGTGCGTGTTTGTGTGTGTGCGTTTGTGTGTGTGTGCGTTTGTGTGTGCGTTTGTGCGTGTGTGTGTGTGTCTGCGTTTGTGTGTGTGTGTGTGTCTGCGTTTGTGTGTGTGTGTGTGTGTGTGTGTGTGCGAACAAAGCTGTTGTGAATTAGCGAATACATCAAATATCAGTTGAGAAATTTCACAAAATTTATTTTAAAAAATAATCAATCTTTGACCCATGTAGAAGCTAGCCAATACGCTGGAAATAAATCAAACGTTGAAAAACATTCGTACCGGAATAGTTATGTTCGGCGTTTTGATTTGTGGCTTTTACGGGCATTAAAAGAGAGACAGAGAACCCCTCGCAAAAAAACAAAAAAACAAAAAAAAAACAAAACAAAAAAAACAGTTTTTGCTGCATTTCCATATGCAGTTCACTAGTTAAACGTCAGTAAATGTGCGCTTTGAGAACTTTTTGTGGGATACGCGTGGTCGAGGAAGCAAAATATATGGCGTCTCGTCGTAAAATGAATGCTTTTGCAATTTACTAAGCGTAGCTTAGATGCGACACATGTGCGAAAGTATGGAGCACCCAGTAAGGATAATACTCGCTATTCAATTTATCTAGCTGAACAATCTTGCTAACCATTACACGTTGAAATGCCTCTAAGTGTAACTTAGATGTGACGTAAGACCGAAAGTACTGGACACCCAGTGAGGATCGAACTCACAGCTCAGTCGTAATTGATCTAGCGAGACAAGCTTGCTACCAACACTATATATGAGATGAAGAGTTACTAGCAGTATAAAAACTACCAGTGGTACACCCAAATAGAAACATTTCTCCATACCACACAACGTGACAGAGCGGAACATTTCGGTCGTTCCCGAAAACCTGAAACCGGCCGCGACTCGAGTTTCATGCACCAAGTGCAATTATCAGGACGACATATTGCCAGGTTAAACCACACAGGAAAATTTTAAACCCAGAAGAGTGTAAGATGGTAAAGATGACAGAGGTGTTGGCAACGGGCAATCTGATCGAGAGCGATAGCCAAATTTGGCTAAGATGCATAAATAGGTATAAATATTCATAGGGAGGAGGAGAGAGAACAACCCTTCAACGAGAAAGTGATTTAATTTTAGCGTAAAAAGTGCTTAATGAAAGTCGGAATAAGTAAAGCATCCGATGGGAGAGCATGGCATATAGGCAAAAACAGACAAAAAGTCTAAAAATGCTCAATCGCAAATATATATATATATATATATATATATATATATATATATTATCTAAATACTTAGTTTTTGGTCATAGTAAAATTAGACCAGTAAATAATTGCATTAAAAAGTGTTCAATACAATTATATTGTAGAACTTTTGAATATTTTTCATGTGGTGTCTTTAGACGATTTGCAACATGGTAGAAAACACATGGTAGAAACCTAGGTCGCGTAATAACTCGTTTAAAAATTATATTATATATATATATATATATATATATATATATAGAGAGAGAGAGAGAGAGATAGTAATCGGAAAGAATCATAAAAAATCTACTTAATATAAAATATTAAGAGATAGATCTGTATAGAGAACTCTTTTTCTCTCTCTCTATATGTGTGTGTAGAAGAAGAAGAAGAAGAAGAAGGCGGCGGCGGCGGCGGCGGCGGCAAACCAAAGTTCAATGTTTGTTCAGTTTATTTTTCTTCTGTTCGGAGCAATTTTTCAGTTTTCGGGGAAAGTTTGAATATAAACTCTCTAATGTCTACAGAACGCCTTCGGTTTTATAAACAGTTATCAGGCTGTGTCTGTGAGTATCCATTTCCCTTTTGTGATTTTAGAATGTCGCTTCTTCACTAAAGTTTGTTTGTTTTGTGGTTTTACTTTAACTTACGAACAAATATGCTAAATATATTCTATAAAAATCAAGACACTATAAGCTATCGCGTAAAGACGTTATATTTGGAGAGAAAACTCGACATGACAACCAACGACGCATGAAGACTCGACACACAAACATCACCGAAGAAACATGACGCGCAATTATAATAAACTCAACCTTATTAACCAAAAGGAAAAAAAAATTTTAAACTGCTTAAGAAAGTAAAAAGCGTTGGAAAATTTATATTAAAATTCTGTCCGGAATCCAAGAAAATGGTTCGAACTGAAGAAATAAATGAGTTAAAAATATACAAAAGAAAATAACTAAAAGAACTTTCGTTGGTCTTAACGCAAACGTACATAAATTAAAGATTCAGTCAGTCAGTTAAGTTCCATACGTTAAATTCGCTTGGGCGATCATATCTCTTTCGATTCATACTTGACGTGACAGAATATTTTCTCGCGGTATGTTGCAATTTTTCTCTGCAATAGATTGGTTCTCAACCAACAGAACTCAGGCTGTTTTGCTATTTGATGCCATGAATATGTAATGAATATGCATACACCTTGGTACCCCCTCACAGTTATGTGATTGGTTAGTGTCAGCCATAAATACAGACAAAAGCGAGAACGAATAGAGGTCTACAGGTCTTTGACTATTTGAAGTCCATAGGTTAACCGCTACTTCGACTAATCTACGTCCATAGGTCTACGACTACTGCGTCCGCCTACGTCTCAGGATACTGAATACGACAAGTACCGTCCATTACGTCTACTTGTTAGCTTGTCCTACCCGGTTACATTTGCCTAAACCGTTTAGCTACCTCGAATGATATATATATATATATATATATATATATATATATATATATATATATATATATATATATATATATCACTTTCCGGCACATAACACTATTCAACCTTTAGCTGAAGGGAGTAGAGATGCATTTAAACTTTTCCTAAGGGTATTTGCGCATACGTGATTGTAATGACCCAACTGGAATAAGTTTCTGTTTGTTTTTTCGGGTTTTTCTTTCTTTTTTTTTTTTTGTAGTTTTTCTTTTGGGGGGCTGTTTTTTGGTGGGGGGTACTTTTTTGATGGTTTTTCAATATATTGTCGACACAGGTCATTATCAAAACATCACCTCTTTGATATATATAAATATATATATATATATATATATAGAGAGAGAGAGAGAGAGGGAGGGAGGGATATGTGCGTGTTTAAGAATTATTATGCTAATCTAAAAATATTTAAAAGATTCAGCTTTGGCCAAAAGTCACCTTCAAAAATCACCTAAGTAAATAGTTTAAAGGAGAAATGAGCGCATCACGAACCCTCTCCCTTTGCATTTTGAGGTAGCTCGGAGCTTGTCTGTGCAACTAAATGTCTCATTTATGTCATCCTCATCTGATCTCTTTGCTTCGATATCCTGTTTTGCGCGAGACGAGATTCGCCAGGCAACAAATGATATTCTTTGATGTTTTTTTTCCCCCAAAAGACTACATTTCAAAAAGATGGCGAGGATTTCCTCCTTTTTTTTTTCTTTAACTCTCTTTTCGTTCGGCTCTTAAGAAATGTCTGTTTGAATTAAGCGGCGTAAGAGACAAAGACAAAGACAATCTGGCCAAGATTCGTATTCAGCCAGAAATAAAATTTATAATAGAACGCTAGAAGGAACGTGCATGGCGTTAGGAACAATGACAATAAGCGAAAAACCTTTATTTAGGTTTTACAAGAAAAAGGAAAGAAAGAAACAAAGAGGAAAGAATGAAAAAAATGATAAAAACAAAGACAGAGAAAAAAAAAAAAGAAGATAGAGACCAGAAAGAAAGGAAGAAAGTAATCAAAACTAAGAAAACGCAGTAAAACTGAAATATTAAAAATTAAGAACAGAGGAATAAAGACAATACGATGAAAAATAAAGAAAGGACATGAAAACAGAAAAAAGAAAATAAAAGGTGACAAATTAGCTTATTCAAATTTCATCGATTGGTTTGCGAAAATAAACGAGTTTGTAAATATCGACAAAAATGTTAGCGGTAACTTTCACAATGCTGTGAGGATTTCGACACACGTCAGCGTGTTACAAAAAATATAGTGCTTCATATTTCAAAATGAATATTGAAGCAATGGTAGGAGTAACTGTTTCCCCACAGAAAACGTTAGTTATTCATTGACCAAACAGTTAGCGTCAGTGTCGGTTGAAGTCTATAAAATCTTTCTCTTAAATCAGCTTTGCAGGAAAATAGTTTACTCAAGTTCACTAAATGTTGTCGTTCTTTCTTGCCTTGGAAGGGAATTTCATTCCTAACCTTCTGTTTAAGATAACATGAAAAGTCAACATTAAGATTATGTCATCATTTTCTTTTCAAGTTAAATGTAATATCCATTTTAGTTGTTGCTGCTTTTTGAAGCCTTCAAGTGATGTTGTCTTTATTATTTGGTAAATTTCTTAATCTGTGATATTTGTTGTGGTGCAGTGGATATCGGCTCGGAACGAGAAATCGGGGAGGCGAGTTGGAATTCCAGTTGAATTCGTTGCATTCACTAACACACAAAAGCCCCTAGGAAAGGTATTAATCCGCTTGTTATTGAACGGATATAGACGTTGGTTAGTTCTTCTGATTTTACCCAAAGAGTTGTGAGTTCAATACCAGGCTACGTGAGTGGTAAACAAGTAACTTATAGGGTTAGAGGGAGATAACTCATGACTAGCAGAAGAGGCTCTATGCAAAGAATAAGAATAATATACCCTAATGATTGTAATAAAGGGTTCGGTTCGAAATTTCTAGCACCTGAAGAAGTCCGGAGCGTACAACGGTCGAAACGTCGTACAAATGGCAACAAAGACAAAGACAATAGTCCGAATACTGTAAATAATACCCCATCTCAGAAATATAGACAAAGACTCCAGATATATAGCATAAACATCAAATATTCGATGCTCGGACGAATTATCACTATGTACTTTCATTTTATTGTTTTTATAATATAGCACAATATTAACCATAATTATTATTTATTCACGAGTACTTTCTTTTATATTCCTTTTGTTTAATACGATAAACATTGTCAACCATATCATTTTTTTTCATCTTCATTTCTTTTTTTTTTTTTTTTTTACAATTGTCAATCATAATTATTAATTTTTGACAAGTGCTTTCTTTCATCTTCATTTTTTAAAATAGCTGTGTTGTGTTGGTTGATTTTACGAGGTCTTTTGAGTTATTTCATGTCTGAATCATTTTTTTTATATTTGAGTTCAAAAGTATTCATCAGTTTGAGGACAGTGGAATATTAACCGTTTATTTGGACATTTTTTTGGGTGAAAGACAAATGTTGGTCTTTTTTAGTTCGTGTGAATGTGTGGGTAACACAACAGTTATTGGCGCAGACAGTGAAATCAACAAACCAAGAAAAAATTATTGCATTCATTTTCGAACAATTATAATTGGGGAAATACATGAATCAAACTCTTCTCTCTAACTATGGGTTGAATAGCAACATAAAGTGGACTTTCTTACATTGGGCAACAAGTACTCAAAGAATAGAAATCGAGGCAACAGGAAACCACTCCATTAGTTTTCCCAAGAAAGTGTTGCAATTCACAGATAAAAAAACAAACAAAAAAGGATGATAGTGGAGCCATTGTGTATAAAGAAACATTCAAGCATTTATGTGGTTGGTGGCCCCTTTTGGGGTGGGGCCCTTACCTCTCTGCCCGACACACAGTTGGCGTACAGAGAACTATATAGATAAAGAAGTGTTAAATATTATTATTATTAAATGGAAGCTGAACGACATTCTGGTGAGATGAAGTCTGATATGAAAATGCTTAAGAAGTAGAGGCGTCTTACAGAATTCATCAATAGAGAAAATAAATTCAGTGGAACGGGCTGAACATTTACGGAGACCAAAAAGTGAATATGAGAACAGTTTCAATGATGACGTAAGCGAAGTTTATTGACAAACCAGGTTCGAGGCGACTCTGCAAATTTTTAACCCACGGAATGAAGAGTGCGTCGAAAATATTTAGCCATTGAGGGTGACTATATGGAAATATAGTGTTTTGTAACAGAAAACTTGTTCTATAGACAGTGTTAATGGGCTCTCTGTATCCGTTATCTTTTCCGTAGAAATAAGTAGGAATTATTAATTTAAATTCTCGTTCGATCGCTGAGATTAAGCGGCGTCTGAAGTTAGATGAGAAAATATTTGGCGACACTGTAAGCATTAGAAAAATAAAGGAGGAGGTCAACCCTAGTCGGGATCAAAGAATCACTTTAAACTCCACGAACTTTTCCTTAGCTGTATCCGATAGTTGAATTCAGAGTTGTCCTTGTAAACTACCAACCAAACTTGAAGAGATTTGTCTGTACTTCTATTGAACCCATAGCCGAGGGAGGTATTTACGCGTAAATGGAACTAATGAACACAACCGGAATTTGAACTCTATTAGTCAATTTCTCATTCCGAGCTGCTATCCATGAAAGACTACCTGAGCATCAGCGTAATAAACTGTGATAAAATTTTGGTATTCTTGTTTCGGATCACATTTTATATCTGCTTGACGGAGGAACGTCACTGTGATTCTTTTTTTATGTGCCGTGTTTCTCCAGGGTGTTGGCGATCATGCCTTTCCGCATCTTCCGATCTTTTGTTGATCAAAGTAAGCATTCTCTTTTCACCATCTACCCCTGCTCCTGGCCTGCCATCGATTTACACGTGCTCGTTAGGTAGTTTACTCGCTGCTTTCTTCTGTTATTCCTGCATTTAATATGTCCTGAGTGTCAAATTTTCCAAGCCCTCTTTCCATATTATGTGCCCCTAACATTTCAACTGCCTCTTTCTGATTTTAAGTATAAGCATTTTTGTTTCAAATCTCTCTAAAACTTCCTTGTTACTCACATGTAAGCTCTATAGTATTTTCATTATCCTTCGGCAGAACTATATTTCTGTTCCCTCAAGTCACTTCTTCATCTGTGAAGAGATTGACAAGCATTCACTGCTATATAAGAGGGTCGATATTTAATAAAATTTCAGTTTTCATTTCTTGGTTTCTCGCAAAATTATCCTGTTTCGTCGTACTTTGCTCAGGCTTTGGAAGAGATCTTTCGCTTTTATAATGCGTTTTCGGATATAAATGTCACATTATCCGTCCCAAATATTTAAATCTTTTTACTTGATTCTTGTGGCTCAAATTCGTAGTTCGTAACTTTGGCTGTTGCTGACAACCCTATATTCCGTTTTCTTCCAAATTATGCTTACTTCTTTATTCTCACTTCCACTTACTACCTCGATGGGAAGTTACTGCTGTTTTCTCTGTGTCTGATATCAACACTGTCATCTGCATGTCATATGATTTTAAGATTGTCTCCGCTAATAATCCTACCCGCTGTAGAGGTTGAATAAATCTTAAGGAGATCAGTCAGTTAGTTAAATACATGGGCGATCAAGTCTCTTTCGATCCATGACTGACTAGGCAAAAGATTTTCCCGGTTGCCATTTCTTTCTACAGTAACCAGAGCTACAAAACCCTATTTTTCCTGCTATTCCACCAATAGCTTGAGGGAGAAGAGATGGATTCATACTTTTCCCAAGAGTATTTGCGCGTAAGTAAATACAACAAATTTGTGGAATTCAAACTCGGCTCTCCGATTTCTCGTTTCGAGCCGATATCCATTGCACCACACCACACATGAAGGAGATCAGTTAGTCAGTCAGTTAAGTGCCATACGTGATTAACGCTAAGGCGATCATGTCTCGAAAGAGACAGGACTGACTGAGCAGAAGATTTTTCCTGCAGTAGGTTGCCATTACTTTCTACAGTAGATTGATTGCCAAGTAAGGCTATAGAACCCAATCTGTTTTACTATTTAAGCCATAGCTGGAGGGAAGGGACAGATTAATACTTTTCCAAGGGTATTTGTGCGTAAGTGAATGCGACGAATTCAACTGAAATTTGAACTCGACTTTCCGATTTCTCGTTTCGAGCCGATATCCACCGCACCACAAGGCACATCCCGAAGGAGATATCATCTCTAAAAATGACACAGCAACACTTAGTAAGAGTTGCGATGGTTTATTGTACCAAAATCACTTAAAATGTAACTGAAAAGTATTATGATGACTGAATCTAATCATTCAATATTATGTTCCTTCGAGGAGAAGAACGATTGTATTTTAATTGTATTTAAGGTTACTTTTAAAGAGAAATTATATTGGCGTTATTCTTTCGAGAAAGAGTTTCCTTTCAACACTTAAGGGTTCCCAATTTGTTTAATTACTAATTACTTAATTGATTAATCAAGTCAATTTACGTATTCGTAAAAAGGCGTTTACGCAGTGCAAAACTTCCGTATTTTTTTTCTTCTTAGACGCTGGCTTTGATATACTGATGTCTGTTTTCATGATCCCTTTTTTTCTTTCTTTATTTCTTTTGAAATGTCTTCTGTTATTAGCTAATAGAAAATATTGAACTACGTTTGAAAATTTCTTTATGAATCATGAGTCAGTCACTTAGAAATAATTCCATCTGTTTCTTTTTAATACTCGGATTACTTGAAACGAGACAAACATAAAACTGCAGTTTCATTTCTTTCATCATTATTTTATTAACCAATTATATATTTTCAAACTAAACTACAAAATCTCGTACAAATATCACTACCCAATCCCTACCTCCATGACAAATGTTCAGAAAGTTAACTCCTTAGTTCCAGTTCGGACCTTTACAATTAGGACCTACTATATCATGTAACAAACTTTATATTTGTATTAGTTTATATATATATATATATATATATATATATATATATATATATATATATATATATATATATATATATATATATATATATATATATAATTTATTTGTTTAAACATTATTTTTAATGGATATTTCTATTTAAATAGATATTATTTTTATAATTAAACTGCATATTAGGATGTGCGTTGTGGTACAGTGGATATCGGCTCGGAACGAGAAGCCGGGGAGCCGAGTTCGAATTCCAGCTGAATCCATTGTATTCACTTACGCGCAAATACCCTTGGCGAAAGGTATTAATCCGTCTCTTCCTCCCAGTTATGGGTTAAATAGCAGGACAGATTGGGTTCTGTAGCCTTGGTCGGCAACCAGTCTACCGCAGAAAGCAATGGTAACCTACTGCGGGATAATCTTCTGCCCAGCCAGTCATGTCTCTTTCGAGACATGATCGCCCAAGCGTGTATCACGTATGGCACTTAACTGACTGACTGTATATTTATTTATATCTACTGGCCTGAATAATCGAGAATTCTTGTAAGAAAAATATGTCTTCCGTAACTCTTTTGTGGTCTAGCAATCAAGACACGTCAGACCAATGAACAGTTTACCCTAGGGGACCCAGGTTCAAATCCTGCCGGGGGACGCAAGATTTATCGATTATTCAGGCTAGCAGATATTAATGTGCTTGGGCAGCGTTACAATTTTCGTACGCTTACTTGGAGTCATGTCCATCGCAGACAGTGGCCATAGGACAAGTAATCGACGGTCGAGACAGTAGTGTCTGGGCGTGATAAAATTTAATGCAATCACGGATGACAATATTTTTCAAATTCATCATACACCTCGAGAATAGATTCATATAACTGCACACCATGCAGGTTTAATCTGAAGAAAAAATAGAAATTGTTTGACACTCCACCCACGTCTATTGAACAGGTGAAGAGAATCATGCCTTGTTTCCTGTTTAGGATGTGGTTTCCGGCTTTCTCTTTTCCAATCTTTTCACTCCTTTTTCTTTTTTTTTTTCAATTGGAGTAGATAGATTAAACAATCGCCCGGTTCACACTCCACCCACGTCTATTGAACAGGTGAAGAGAATCATGCTTTGTTCCCTGTTTAGGATGTGGTTTCCGGTTTTTCTCTTTTCCAATCTTTTCACTCCTTTTTCTTTCTTTTTTCAATTGGAGTAGATAGTCTAAACTATCGCCCGGTTCACACTCCACCCACTCGTGAACAGGTGAAGAGGCTCATACCTTGTTCCCTGTTTAAGATGTGGTTTCCGGTTTTCTCTTTTCTAATCTTTTCACTCTTACGTAGCCCTCTGCGCATCAGTGGCGTTACAGCCTTGCTCGGGGTGATATGATTAAAAAAAAACCTGTCACTCCAGTGTGTCTAAAACTGACCGTATGGTGAAAGAAACAAAACTAAAGCAGTTGTTTCAATTAATTTGGACAATGGTGTAAGTATTTGAAGCGGAACGAAAGAAACTTATGCCCATAGAATAAAGAGTCCGATTCAAAATTTCACGAGAAAGGCCGAAGGGTAGAACGACTGAAGTATTATGAATATAATATGTTGGTCCGAATATTGCACATATTGTAAATATGAGGTTCGAATATCAAAGCATTATGCTGACATTTTGTGCACGTATTAATTTACTTTGTGTGCCAGTTACAAAGTCTGTGCTGACCACCATTGAAAGCCACAACCCAACCTGCAACTGACTGCACCTGACCACTGTCAGTGTTCTTAATCAACCAGTCTCATAAATTGTAGATGGTGCTGCGTTATAGTTCGAAAGAGGAGGAGAATTTTAACTGATTCGTCAGATTTTGACATTACTGTACCCTCTTTTCTACCGGTTCCTGGCTGTCATCCCGCGGGTTTTTCATCGAGACTGAATTGTGCCAGTGAGATCAACGTTGGAATTGTTTTGGCAAACAGACAATTCCCTCTTGTGTCTGGTCGACATGGTTGCGTTAGGGTCGACCTTAGGCAAAAACGGAGACCGGAGAAGTTCAGCTAACAGTCGTTATTATTCAATATCTCTGAAACTTCAACAAAGCGACATCTATCTTTATTTTCTCTTTGCTTTTCTTATTCTTCTCTTTTCTTTATATCTCTAACTTTTTACTCTCATCCTCTCTTATTTTTATTCCTCTTTTGATCTATCTATCTATCTATCTATCTATCTATCTATCTATCTATCTATCTATCTAGTCTATTCGTCTTCTATCTATCGATCTGTTTATCTATCTATCACAGTCTGTGTGTATCTATCTATCTATCTATACTGATCTGTTCGTTTTATCTATCTATCTCTATCACAGTCTGTTAAATTTATTTTCTATTCTATCTATCACAGTCTGTTAAATTTTATCTATCTATCTATCTATCACAGTCTGTTAAATTTTATCTATCTATCTATCTATCTATCACTGTCTGTTAATTTTATCTATGTATATACACAGTCATTAAATGTTATCTATCTATCTATCTATTACAGTCTGTGAAAATTTTATCTATCTATCTATCTATCACAGTCTGTTAAATTTTATCTATCTATCGCAGTCTGTTAAATTTTATCTATCTATCTATCTATCACAGTCTGTTAAATTTTATCTATCTATCTATCTATCACAGATCTGTTAAATTTTATCTATCTATCTATCTATCTACAGTCTATTCATTTATCTATCTATCTATCTATCTATCTATCTATCACAGTCTGTTAAATTTTATCTATCTATCTATCTATCTATCACAGTCTATGTATGTATCTATCTATCTATCTATCTATCTATCTATCGTCTGTTCGTTATCTATCTATCTATCTATCTCACAGTCTGTCCAAGTGCCTATCTATCTATATCTATCTACAGTCTGTTAAATTTTATCTATCTATCTATCTATCTATCACAGTCTGTTAATTTTATCTATCTATCTATCTATCTATCTATCACAGTCTGTTAAATTTTATCTATCTATCTATCTATCTATCTGATCTCTCTGTTAAATTTTATCTATCTATCTATCTATCTATCTATCTGTCTGTTAAATTTTATCTATCTATCTATCACAGTCTGTTAAATTTTATCTATCTATCTATCTATCTATCTATCACAGTCTGTTAATTTTATCTATCCATCTATCTATCTATCTATCACAGTCTGTTAAACTTTATCTATCTATCTATCACAGTCTGTTAAACTTTATCTATCTATCACAGTCTGTCAAACTTTATCTATCTATCTATCTATCACAGTCTGTTTCTTTATCTATTTATCTATTTATATAAAGTCTGTCCTTTTTATCTATCTGCCTACCGTCTATAAACTTTATCTATCTACAGTGCTCGCTTTATCTATATAGATGTATTAAACTTTTATCTATCTATCTATAAGTCTGTTAAACTTTATCTATCTATCTATCACAGTCTGTTAAACTTTATCTATCTATCACAGTCTGTTAAACTTTATCTATCTATCTATCACAGTCTGTTAAGCTTTATCTATCTATCTATCACAGTCTATTCACGGCACCCATCTATCTATCTATCACAGTCTGTTAAACTTTATCTATCTATCTATCACAGTCTGTTAAACTTTATCTATCTATCTATCTATCTATCTATCACAGTATGTTAAACTTTATCTATCTATCTATCTATCTATATATCTCCTCTTCAAGCTTTCTATGTGTCTCTTTCTCTTTTTACTTTTGTACTCTTTTTGTCTCTTTGTAATTTTCTGCTTTTTCTGCTGTCAGTTTCTTTTTCTTTCTTATTTTCTTTTTATTAATTTCTCTTTCCTTTGTCTTTCTTTCTCACTTTTTATCCTTCTTTATCTTTTTCTCTCGCTTTTTCATTTTCCCTTTCTTTCTCTTCCTGTCTCTCTAACTCATTAATTTTTACTTTTTCTCTCTTATCACTTTTGAATTTTTCTCTCTCTCTCTCTCACTTTTATTTCTTATTTGGTTTCATTATCTATCTGTCTAAAAGGGTGCTGAATATTTCTTGTCCTTCCAAAGAAACTTTTCGATATTTGTTCACTTGGTCATACTTCCATAAGTGGTTCAAGTCGATAACATTTCTGTTCTTTCTCATACATACACACGCGCGCGCGCACGCACACACACACACACACACACATATATATATAAATATATAAGTAAAGAATACCAAGAGAGCCAGACAGACCTACTTAGGTTTCACCTAAACGGATCGTCAGGGAAAGCGTTCCCTGACAATTCGTTTAGGTGAAACCTAGGTAGATCTGTCTAGCTCACTAGGTATTCTTTACTTATTCCGAGCTACCTAAGTATTGAGCGCTTTTTGTTAGTTGATTACTCGTGTCGGGTTTTTTTCATTGGGCTACGTGCTGACACGGTCTGAACTCTTTTAACTGATGTTCATGTATTTAGCTCTTTCTTTTTTTAAAAAAAAAACAACATTTTTTCCCTTCTTCGTAGATTCGTGGAAGGTTTTTCGACATGAATATAGTTATAATCTCTTTTATATATATATATATATATATATATATATATATATATATATATATATATATATACCGCTCATTCAGTAAAATGAATTAGAGCACTCTGGCTATTGTGCGCGTATAATGAAAATATGCACGCTAAACGTCTGCCTTCTTCTACCGAACGCCCATAGCTTAGAGGTAGAATCGCCGACTGACGCCAATACGGTCGGATTTCAATCTTGGGTTTAAAAGCAATCGGAGTCTAACCGTACTGATGAGCTGTGATACAGCGAAACAGATCTGTCTGCGGATGACTATATATATATATATATATATATATATATACATATATATATAGTATTGTGGTTAATCAGATTCAATTAAATAACGTTACATAGGAAGTTGTTTTGTTCTGTTAGATGAAATCATTTGATGTAAAAAATATATTAAAGTATAATTTGACATAACAAATTCTATTTATGTTGCAAGATTTACCTTGAAGGATAATAGGGTTGTGCATTTCCCTCTGTCACAAAGGGTCAGCCTTCGAAAGCCAGACTTTTTAATACAGAATCTCAAATGTTTTGTCCTTGTGGCACACTAAACTTAGCTTTCTATTTATTTGCCTCCTCCAAGGGGGAAGATCTGATCCAGAACCAGTTGTCATGTTGGATCCAATTGGCAGAGAAGAAGTGCCCTGTACAAGTGATATGCACCGTAAAGACATCAGGATATCCTGAAATCTTCCTCTTTCAATACAAAGAGGAAACGATAAATGCTAAAAACTGTGTAGTTATTAAGGCCAAAGTTTTGAGAGAATTTGTTTAATTGGCTCTGTTATTGACTTGTATAAACGAATTAATGATATTTGATAAACTGAGCTTAGAAAGACACAATTGATTTTGCTTCGGAATGACTTGGAGAATGATTGATTCCCGAAAGGAAACCGAGTTTATGCAACAGAGGTAATGTTACGTATTTACATTTTGTTGAATTATTTCAGCGCCATTTGCCAGTATTTAAGCCATTGATAACAACCAAATTTCAGTCACTGAGCATAGAAGTAATAGATTTCGACTTGCTCTCCATTCAAACAGCGGTTCCCGTACGATAGCCGAAGTTAAGCAACGTCGAGTCTAGTTAGTACATAGAGGTGAACCGTTTGGGAATATCAGATACTGAAAGATTGCATTTAGGGGTGTTGTTTTGGTAAACGGCTCAAAATTGTTAATCGGAAAGCCGAGTTCTTAATTTCAGTTCGTTCTATTCATTTACGGCAAATACGCTTGGCGTATTAATCTACGTCTTTTCTCCCACCTATGGGTTAATTAGAAAAACTTGTTTCACTAAACAATTATTATCTCCAAAAATAAAATAAAATAAAATTATGTGCAAAATATCTATGCCGCTAAACAAAGATAACCAACCAACATAAATTGCAATTACATCTAACCGGTTAAAATAGATCTAAAAACGTAAATATTCCAAATGATAAACATGTACAGTGTAACCCTGATATAAGAGAGTTGTCGGGACCAGATAATAGTTCTCCTATATCCGGGTTTAGTCTAGTTTATATACATTACCAGACGCTTTAAATTGGGATCAGCGAACATCTCTCTTATATCCGGGTTTATTTTATATCATGGTATCTTATATCCGGGTTATGTATAAATTTTGATTTGCTTCAGTCAGGATCCATGAGCTTCAATCTTCTTCCATTCTTATTTGCCATGCGTGATGTAGGTGAACATGTCTTATTTCAATTGACATTTGAAGGAACTTTACCACTCACATTGAGAACCATTGAGTTAAACAACGGACTTATTTCATCCGATCACAAGGAAATAAGGGATTTTTAACCCGACTATCTCTAAATATTATTGCTTTATTTACTGATCATTGACAGCAGTGGTTAACTGATCATCATATATACAATTTCACAGTTTAAATCCTTTACTCCTTTCGTGCTGGTCCTGGGTATGACAGTAAACTTCATCCGGCAGCAAGTCCTCCGATTGGGAGGTAGTGAGGAGCATGGAACCAGCTCTTAATTGTTGTTTTTCCCAGGTTCCCCCCTGACCCGGAGTGGCAGCACCTGTTAGGGTCTCAGCTATGGGAAAGTAGTTAGCCCCCAAACTAGGGTCAAAACACTATGAAAGTATAAAAATAGGCTTTTATAGAAATATACACATAAAAAAGACTTTATAGAAAAACATAAATTTTTGAAGTAATTATTAACAGCAATACATTTTTAAATGCAAAACTAAAAGACATCTTCAGTTTTCTCAAAAAAATAATGTTTAAAATAATGTTTAAACAAATAAATAAAACATAACTTTTTATCTCAAATTCTAATAAATATAATGAAAAAAGCCTGTAGAGTACATCAGTCGAAATGGTGTGAGTAGAACAGTCAGTAGGAAAATTCTGTTCTGAATTGAAAAGCACATAATAATGATGATTTCCCCGTCTGAAATATTTCAGCATAAATAACGAAAGAAGGCCGGGGTATACAACAGCCGAAATGTTATGAGTATAACAATAATGATGAGCATGTTGGTCTGAATATCAAAGCATATGATAATAATAATTGTTAATTTAAAAAATTCGAAAAAATTCACATAATGTTAATAACCCAAATTAATGTTGTAACTATAAATTTTACTAATGCTATATTGTAATAATAAGCTTTTTTTTTCTTTATAATCGTGTCTCCTCAAGCAAGGAATTGTACTACCACTGTTGTGCAGAGGGTTACATAGGAGAAATGTTATGAGAAAGAGTGACAGGTTACAGGGGGTGTCAAGAAGAGGGAAGAGAAGGATGAGAATACTGATAAGAGTGGGGTGGACGGAGAAAGGAGCATGAGAGAAAGGATGCAAGTTGGTAAGTCAGGAGATGACTATTGACTTTACATTTGAATTTTTGAAGATTGTAGCTGTATACCTATGTTTCATTGACTATGCGAAGGCATTCGACAAGATACGACACAAGGAATTGATGGAGATGCTCGGCAGCCTAGACATTTTCGGTAAAGACATAAGAGTAATCAAGAATCTTTACTGGCAGCAAACGGCCTGCATACGGACAGGTAACGATCTCAGTAGATTTACAACGATAGAAAGAGGCGCAAGACAAGGATGCGTCTTTTCACCGGATTTGTTCAACCTGTACAGCGAGAATATTTTGAGGACCCTAGACGACACGCCAGGATTTGCTATTGGAGGCCACAACTTGAACAACACAAGGTATGCAGATGATACAGTGCTGATTGCAGACACGGAAAGGAAACTGCAGGACCTCCTACATAAGGTAGCGGTGGAGAGTGACAAAAAAGGACTACAAATAAATTTAAGAAAACTGAATGCATGGTCATCAGTAAAAAGTGCAACCCAAAATGCCAAATACAGGTAGGGCATACCAGAATCAAGCAAGTACAAAAATTTAAATACCTAGGAAGTGTTCTAACAGGAGATGGAAAGTGCGACACAGAGATCAGAAGGCGAATTGGCATGGCAAAGGACGCGTTCCAGAAGCTGAGCAAAGTACTAACACACAGGAAAAATTCACTAGAAACAAAGAAAAGAGTGCTGGATTGCGATGTGATGTCAGTTCTTCAATACGGCAGTGAATGCTGGACAATGTCATCGAAAATGAGGACAAAACTGGAAGCAGCGGAAATGTGGTTCTACAGAAGGATGCTGCGGATATCGTGGACTGAACATGCAAGCAACGATGAGGTGTTGGAAAGAATGGCAACCAAAAGGAAATTAATACCGAGCATCAGGAAGAGACAACTGAAGTTCCTGGGACACGCAGTGAGGAAGGAGAGTTTGGAGAACCTGATACTGACTGGCCAGGTAAAGGGAAAGAGAGACAGAGGAAGACAGCGGATAACATATTTGCAGGGCCTGGTCGGGTGGATGACGGAACAGGGGTTTCCAGGAGTAACAGGAACAAACATACTAAGGGCCACAAGCGATAGGGAGAAGTGGAGGGCCATGATCGCTTACGTCCTGAAGGGACAGGGCACATAGAAGAAGAAGAAGCTGTCGGGAAAGCAAGTAAGCGGAAGGAAATTCCACAGGCGGAAAGTGCTAGAAAAGAAGCTGCTGGAGAAGAATTTGTGTTTACAATTTATTGGCTTCACAGTAAAAGGATGGGACCTAGTTGCTAATCTTGTGACTCAATTAAATTCATATATATGGGGTACCAGTGAGCTAAGTTCATCGGAGCAGAAGCCGTGAAAATATTTGTAGAAAAGACACAGGGAAGCTACACTGCGTCTGTGAGAAAGCGACTGTATCCTAGCTGCCATGTCAAGAGTGATCACGTTACAGATTCTCCGTTCGATTTTGTCAAGGATACCTAGGTGGATAGCAGGAGCACCCGACCAGATATGGCAGCAGTATTCAATGCACGAGTGGATGGTAGATTTGTAGATGTGCAGGATTGCTTCAGACGGGAAAAATTTTCTGGCCCTGCACAGAGAACCGACCTTCTTAGCAGCGGATTTAGCTATGGATTCTATACAGTCATTCCACTTGAGGTCTATTGTGAGAGTTAATCCGAGGAGGCGCAGTATTTTACTTTTACGGAGACTAGCCTGATCCATGCTAATGGTAGGAACGATTGTCTGTGATAGTTAATAGATAACAGCTTCGTTTTTGAAGCATTTTGAAAGCATTAAAATTCACGAGCCATTTCGTACCCCAGTCCACCACGGATTAGAGGTCCTTTTCAAGCTCAGCAGCGAGGTTTGCTTTGTCAGCCTCGGCAGATTTTTGATTGAGGCGAGAGTAAACTATAGTGTCGTCAGCGTATATGCCTACTTGGGATCTTATTTCATCGGGGAGATCGTTAATATAGATAAGGAAAAGTGTAGGACCTAGAATAGAGCCTTGAAGGACACCCGCGTTCGTGTGATAGTACTGGAAGGCTTGTTCGTTCAATACTATCTTCATTGTGCGATTTAAAAGGAAAGACTGGATTAGGTCAAACAGTTGTCCATTTATACCATAGTCCCGCAGCTTGCATAGAAGGCCAGCATGCCAGACTCTGTCAAACGCTTTGGAGATGTCTAGAGCAACAGTTCGGGCTTCGCCGTTCTTGTCGAGGGGCTGGTGTATATACTCAGTGGTGGTCGTGAGCATATAATCAGTAGACCGAATATATAAAGCTCAAAGCGTGTGTCTGCGCAAAAAATATCTATCCGTCTGTGTACGAAATAAAACTACATATGTATGTGGATGCGTGTGTCGATCAACATAATATCGTACCCATAAGTTTGGAAAATTTAAGAAATTAGAAAGATTTCCCTAAAAATATTTTTTTTAAAGAGAGATTACGAGATTTTTACTTGTTGATCGAATTGCTTTCCGATATGTAAACCTGATATATAAATTGAATTCATTAATTTTTTTTATTCATGAAAGCATCTGTCAATGTGAATCGAATTATGAATTATGCGGTTTCTACTGGTCCAAAAACTTCTGTGAAAAAATTTAAACCCTGAAAGCTCAATACTAGATGGCCAATATATCTCCTAAGGGTTCCAAGGGATAATCGCTGTCACATGAAGTGTCCCCAGAGAGATCTGAACTACTTTGGCCTTTAGTCTATGTATGCGTAGAATTTCCACTTTAAACACATCTTTGTGTCACATTCTGTTCCTATGGATATCCGGAGGAATAACAAACACGTATAATTATGTGGGTTTACAGTTATAATTACGCTCAGCTGCAGTACCCACTTTATTGGCAGATCGCTAAGCTTATGTCTTGTTTGTCGCGTGAGGCGTATCCAAAATGGGAATCGAGACATTTTTGCCCTGAATAACCTGTATGACATGTATGTGTGTGACGCTAACTTTAAATTCATCTTTGTGCTATATTCCGAAAGAATCTAAGGACGTATCTCAAAACACCTTTATTGAATGTCACAATTTTACTTCGTACACACAAGGACAGATAATCAATTTCATATGTATAATTATCTGAATTTCGAGCAGATACACACTTTTGTTGCTTATCTTGGTTGTTATACTCACACCATTTCGAATTCTGTACTCTCCGGTCTTCTTTCTCTACCAATGTTGAAATATTTGAGAGATAAATCATCGTTATTGTATGCTTTGCTACTTATACCAGAATGCTCATGTTGGTTGTTATACTCACACCATTTCGGCAGTTTGTTGAATGGTTTTCCAATATGAAAACTTAATATACAATTTGAATTTTTGTTCATTCACGTTTTTTGCTCATGAAAGCATCTGTCAGTGAATCGAATCATGAAATACGCTGTTTCCACCAATCCACAAACCTCCGTCAAAAAATTGAAACCCTGAAAACTTAGCATTGGCTGAAGTGGTTCACTAACAGGGGACAGTATGTTAGGATAAAATCGGAAGGGAGAACGAGAAAGGGTGAGTTAGTGAGGAGTGTGTGAGTCAACTAAATCTTCCCTTCTGTAGAAAGTATTGCAGATCTGTTATCCAAAGAGCTTTTGATGAAGGGTGGCAGCTGGCTTGCTAAAAACCATCGAAAGATAATGTGTGACTAATTTTATGAGGCAGGGATGTCATTATATATATATATATATATATATATATATATATATATATATATATATATAATCCTTTTTCCATGCATATGAATTAGTTCAGTTATATTTTTATTCTCTTTAAATATCAATTTGAGGCTATTAGAGAGGGAAGAGTTAACTAGTTATATAAAAATGCCCCTATATCTACGCATCGTTCATTCAGTAATGAATTAGAACACTCTCAGTTACTAGCGTATATTATGTATGTTTATCACACGCTAAAAGTGTACCTTCTTCTACCGAGCTCCCATAGCTCAGAGGTAGAATCGCTGACTGATGTCAATTTGGTCGGGTTTCAACCCTGGCTAAAAGCAATCTGCTGTCTAACCGGGCTGATGAGCTGTGATATAGCGAAACATATCTATCTGCTTATATGTATACAGAGTGTCCCAGAAGTCGTGCACCATATACTAATTTTTATTTTTTCTTTGTTTCAGATTTGGTATTCACAATATGTATTTTTATAAATATATATTTATATTATATGATGCACGACTTCTGGGATACTATATATATATATATTATTCCTTTTTCCGTGCATATGAATTAGTTTAATTATATTTTTATTCTCTTTAAATATCAATTTCAATTTGATGCTATTAGAGCGAGAAGAGTTTTAATTATTTATATAAAACTGCACCATACTTTATATATATATATAGAGAGAGAGAGGGGGGGAGAGTGAGAGAGAGAAAGAGAGAGTGAGAGAGAATACACAGGTTGTATAATGGATATCGGCACCGAAAGTGAAATCGACGAGGTGAGACGAATTCTGTTACCTGTCGTTTCTCTTTCGTTTATTTCGCACTAATATCATTGGAAAAAGTAGAATCTGTTTTCCTTCAGCTATAGGTTAAATAGCAAAGTAGAGTGAGCCCTTTTGCCTTGATTGATAGTCAGTCTTGGAAAATGAAGTAAGTCTGTTTGGAGACTTTGTGGCACACCGTGCACCATTTCTTCCGAAAGTGTACATAGTTCTACACAATCCTTCACCACTTTTAAAAAATGATTTCATCCCAGGAAAAAGAATTAAAGCCACTTATATGCAATGGGTAACTGAGTGTGAAATAATATGAGAAAAAGAAAAATATTATTAAGGAGACGGAACAATAAAGAAAAAAAGATTTCAGGAGACTGATGATAACGATTGACATTGCATTTAAATTTTTTGAAGATCAAATTTGACTGGAAAGCAAGAAGCCAAAAAATAGGTCTACAAGCGAGAAGAGCAACAGAAGAAACTTTTAGCATAGAAGTTACAATTATCTAGCTATTTCAGCAGTAAAAATGAGACCTAGCTGCCAATCTAGTACTGCGCTAAAATTCATTAGATTGAACTAACAGAGAGGATATCTCATACAAATAACTTATGGAAACATTTATAAATATTATGGAAATATTTATAAACGAGAAATCACCTCACGGTGTATGGTAATGTGACCGAAGCCGAGATGCCAGATCAAGACTGATAAAACTACAAACCCTTCTTGAATCTCGAGATATATAGCATGGACAAGATCTAGCAGCAATATTGAATGCATATACGAATGGTAAACGCACAAGATTTTGACGAGAAAAGTTGTCTAGCACGACACAGTGATCCAACATTTCTAGTATCAGGCCTAGCAAATGATTCAATATAATCTTCCACTACATGTCAACAGAAAACGAGAGACCCAGAAGTTTTTCTCTTAGAGGTTAGGATCAACCATGCTGATGGAAAACAAAAGTAGTTCTCTTAGATGATGAAAAGACAGCAATTTCGTTTTAGAGACGCTAAAAGGAGCGATAGGTAAATTGTCACCATTTTATAAATTAATTTCGCGCATGCACTTTGTTTTTGATTTTGTCGATTGCACAGTATAGTAGGGTCAGTTAGGCACCGTCTGTGAGAAAAAGAGCGCCATGACACGATTCAATCTGTCAGATATTTGGAAAAGGCATGATGTACTGCTTGGCATTCTACCCGGATATTACAATACGAACATTTCAGCGTGTTTGTGTGTCAATCTGAAGACAGTGTCGAAGATTTGAAAGAGTTGGATGAGTTTAATGGTGATTATGAAGGTGTTTGAAGTGATCCCTAGTGATGGTAACGTTATGCCTCCATTCATCTTCGTACAGAACCTCGGAATCAACACAGAGACATATATAAAGTGCCTTAAGGAGGAAGTGCTGCTTTGGGTCAAGAGGGTGGCTATTGGAATACCCTATGTCTGACAATAGAGCTCTGCACCATACCCCACTAGCAGAAGGGCCCAGTCATGGCTGCCAGATAATTTCTGCAATAGCATCACACTCAACATTTGGCCACTTAACACCCTAGACTGCAACCCCCTTTGACCATTATGTGTGAGGCGCAGTTAAATAGATGACAAAAAAACTCCTAACGCCAAAACCGAACTGAAGACAAAGAGCATCGCAGTATTCACCAACTTAAACAAGGGAACCATCCCAAAGAGACGCAGATTTCGAAGTCATCCTGAGTCCGTGGTAGAAGCCAACGGTGGTTTTATTGAATAAATTTTTGTCTTGTATTTCAAGATATTTTTGTAAAATTTTGGTGAATATATCTGTTAAAATGATAATTCTATGGTCAGTGTTATTTTCATTTTTGCGTAATTTAAACGACAATTTACTTATCACTCCATATATATATATATATATATATATATATATATATATATATATATATATATATATATATATATATATATATATAGCGTGTGTATACACTGCTTATATACAACACGTTAAAATCTCCCTTCTCTGATTCCATACACGTATGGCTTAGGGGGCAGCGACTCCGACTGACACCAAATCGGTCGAGTTTCGATCCCGGCCAGATGCAAGTGGATGTGTCTAGCCACACTGATGAGCTGTGATACAGCGGAACAGGCTTGTATGTGGAATACTAATATATATATATATATATATATATATATATATATATATGCTTGGTTTGCAGATTATGTAATAGGCAAATATTTGTCATTTATTAATAAAAAATCACGGAAAAAGCCGTACAATTTCAGAAATTTGTCGATAAATTTAAACTAATTAACCAAATTGTTACATTCTCAAACCTTTGGAAATGTATTTGAAAAACTTGTTTTTTATTTACATTTGCTTTTGTAAATATGTATGTATGTTTGTGTGTATTTGTGTGCGTGTGTGTGCGCGCACTGTGCACACACTTTGCATGTTCATAACATTTATAGTAAATATATGATAATATCTTAATATGACCTCACAATATAACTAAAATATGTTTAAAACTGACCTTAACATATATATATTAAAACATATATTCTTAAACTCTCTCGGTTTTTCTCAATTTTATTCTGAGTATGAAATAGTGGATATCGATATGCAAATGATTGCAAATCGATGAGAAAACCTGGTAAATATTAATGGATTATTAATGTCTGCATCCTCCCAGGTTTGTAAGGGATGTTGAGCTTAGATATCTGAAAGGCCGCAATGATATATCATTATAGGATGGACACTGTCCACTTGGAATGGGCTTTTGAAAAGCGGAAAGAGCATCTTTGAAATTTTCAATCTTACTTCTCTCCAGCCTTTCCACCCTAACGATTTGCATTTTGATATTTTGGTTTCACTATTATAAGACCAAACTGAACATTGGCCTTGAAGAACTTTAGGTGTTTTGAATACTTCGTAGAATTGATTGCTTTTTCATTAGAATTATATGTGGGTGATAGGTTTTTGTCGCCACAGATCTTGTTTGCAACATTTTTCAGAGAAGTTGGGATACATTTCAAATGTATTTTTAAATCAATGAATAGAAATTAGTAATCTTGAATCTAACTGGAAGCTGAGGGAATTTCTAACAATTTATAGTCATTTGAAGGTGAAGTTTTCAGGACTGACATTCTCAAATGGAGGAGCACATAGCATTAAAACGTAGGGTGATATGAGTTTTATGAAGGGTTTTGTTTTGACAAGTAGACGTGAAAATCAATATGAAGCATAGATTTTTAAATGAAGCTTGTGGTAACAACATAAAATCCAACCCAGACCATTCTGGTTTTTCGCAATATTAGATATATAACCAATAGTTACCTAGCTATTCTCAGAAATGAGTTTGATTCAAAAACGTGTCTCACACATGTGTTATTGTACCATACTCAGTAAATAAAGAACAATAGTTAGATATCACAATTTCCATGACTGGGTGTGGTCGTAGAGTCACTGCACAGTTAAGCACGTGATCAGTTTCTTCCACATATCTGGGATGAAAACCTGAGAGGTATTCATTTATATGTAGCGTGTCTCGAGCAGTTAGACCTGGTAGATCCCATCCCTCTCGAGTTCAAACCTCAGCCAATGTTTTCCAAAATGAAGGCATGCTTTTGTTCCAGACATATAGTTGTTGATTCTATCGAGTGATCCCTCCTTGCTAGGCGTTGACTTATCTTAGAATTACAAGATGCCATGTTTAAAATAATCTAATTAAAGACGTAAACTTAAGAACCACCGCAATGTTCTCACCAAACATTTCACATGTCCAGACTACAGGTTTAAATTCGTTAGAATATTGAGTCAGGGTTTGCTACCTGATACAATATTTGTAGCCTTTGTTTCGTTTAATCAACTATATTATGTGGCGAAGGTTTCACTGAACTGTTGTCAGAGTGTTATAACTCGATTTCTGTTATTTTTCTTTTTTGACTTGGTAACAAATTGTCGAACACCGATATATATTTTCTTGCGAATATTGATTATACTGGCGACATGTCTGACAATGTATTTGGAATTAGCGTTTCCCAGTTAACTCTCAACAATTTATGTAGCGCTTCTTCCCTAACTTTTTCATGATTTACTTTTTAGAAAGCTCTCTTCAAAGTAGTCCCAAATCGTTCACCTTGTCCGTTTGACCTTGAGTGATACGGTGGGGTAGTAATATGTCCAATCGAGAACGTTTTACAAAAATCTTTAAATTCGTGAGCAGTGAACTGTGCACTGTTATTCGAGACAATGGAATGCCATATCTTGTAAACTGTTCGTGTAATAAATTCACTATGGCCAAAGAAGTTGTATTTTTGCAGTTACAAATTTCAGGCCACTCAGTAAAGCTATTCATTACCACAAGATGATGAGATCCGTTTATTAGAGCTGCAAAATTTATATGCAGTCTTGACTACGGAGTATCTGTCTTTGGCCAAAGTTGCATTTTCGTGGTAGACAATTTTGCTGCCAGAGCATAACCTCTGCAAGCTTTTATTTCTTTTCAATGTCTGGATCCATTTTGGTCTATTAAACATACTTGAAAGTCCCGCATGTCCACTATGAAATTCATTTAATATTCACTTTTGGAATATACTCAGGGCTACAACTCTGTATGCGAACATCAATACTCCGTCACATAGTGAGTAAGCGTTCAAATCTGGATTACATTCTTACTTGCTTTTAGTTCTTTTTTATTTATTTCTGCAATAAACACGTCTTTCTCTGCTTTTTCTTTTATTTCTTCCAGGGTAACTGGTAATTCGCATACTAAATTGCATAATATATATTTATAATTTCAATTTTAATTTTTGATGCTGTAATGACAGTGTCCTCAAAAGGGTCAGTATTTTTGCATCATTTTTGATAACCAATTCGAATGTTCAAATTTTTTCAACAGTTGGTATTTTATCCTGAAATCGTAATTTAATAATATAGTACCCCAGTGTTGTAATCTACTCGCTGTATGCGTAGGATTTTCTTTTATTGAACCAGAACTTTACAATAGAGGTCTGTGGTCTGTGTGCAACCGAAAACTTTTTTCCATGGGTAAATTTGTGAAATTTTCCCACTGCAAATATAATTACTAACACCTTTTTTCTATCTGTCTGTAGTTTGTTTTTTGTTTGCTGATAATAGCGAACGTGAAGCATGTGCAACGCTTTCATGTTACCTTCACAGTATTTATGTAAAATCACTACTGCTATACTGTAATCACTAGCGTCTGAAGACACTACGATTTCTGCTTTTCGATCGCAGTGCGCTAATGATAAGTCTGACGTTAATATTTTTGATGTCTCCAAACGCCTTCTGACAATTAATTCTCCATTTCCGATTTACGTCTTTTTAAGTAAATCGTTTCGTGGCGCCCTCAAATTTTGCATATTAGATAAATGAATTTGATAGTAGTTTGAAAGCCCTGGGAATGCTTGTAAATTATTAACGCTTCTCGGAGAAGGTATATTCTTAGTTGCACTCGCCCTCGACGAATCTGGTTGACGACTATTTTTGTCAATGATTTGTCCTAGGTACTTAATTTCAGGCAAAAACAATTTCTACTTTTGCTCACTGAGTTTGAACCCGTGCTCATATTTTTTCAGAAACTATTTTCACATGCTCAATATATTGTTCTTTTAATTAATGTATTATCCAGATAAGCAACTGCGAAGTTACAATCTGAAAGCATGGTATCCATAGCTTGTTGATATCTCGAGCCACCTTTATACAAAAAGGAAGTTGATTGAACTAATACATTCCATTGTGTGTATTTATAGTTGTCAAATCTGAACATTCATCTTCAATCTAAATTTGTAAATACGCTTCAGAAAGATTCAGTTACTAAAATAATTTCCACCGTTTAACTTCATAAAAATTTTCTATGGACTTGTTTATGGGTTGTTATTGGTTTCTCAACATTTGTCTAACCCTGTCGAAAAATTAGTAGAAAGACGCATTTTATTTTATTTTTTACATACACTGCTGTTGCTCACTATTTTGAATGGCTTATTTTGTCAGTTATATCTGTCTTTTTTCAAGTCTGTCTAATTCTTCGTTGACTGGCTGCAATGCTACGAATGGTGCACTTTGGTTTAAATAACATTTTTTTAATTCTTCCTTTAAATTTTCACTCTATTTTTAAAATTCGTCGATTGTCCATTTATGTTTTTGCGATACACGTTTATAGACAAATCCAAAAGCTCAGATAGTTCCATCCAATTAGTACCGAATGAGTTCGACGTATTTTTTAACACACAATCCTTAGGTTTTGCATACTTATTACGGAATGAGACATTAGAGGTCATTTTGCGCCCCCCCCCCCCCCAAAAAAAAATAATAATAATAATCATAATAATTTCTCACCTGAGACATTACCCGCGAATTTCGAAGTCCTTCTTAATATAGGCTTTCCGATTTCTTTCCATGTGGCTTCATTAATTATTGTAATATCACTATAGTGTCTAGTAACATTTTCACATTCACATTATTAATTATCACATTCAGAAATTTTCATTTGTATCTGTGATGATTTTTTCCTGTGAGAATTTTTTCTTGGTTTAATTTTAGCGTGACGTTATGTCCTACTTTATCACACTTATAGCATTTGGAATTCTTAAAAGGGACAGTCGTCTTCAAGATGTAACAATTCACATCTGAAACATGATTTTTTTTTCTTGTTGTACATTTTTCTTTCGTTTTTACGTATACAGATTCTTATTTTACCCTAAATTTCTTCGGCATCGCGTATCAGGCTTAAGATTCTCAGACATTCGTCTGATATTTCCTGTAATCTAAGTTTATTACTCTGTTCAATTTTCGAAAGAATTCTCGCCGACATTTCTGCATCTTTTTCACCATTAACCCTTGAACGGAAAATAGCCGTTTAAACATATCCGAAGTCAGTTGATTTAATGCGCATCTTTCACATTTCTTGTTAACAATTCCAGCATATGGAACAAAATCTTCGTCTTCTTTTTCGCTAGATTCATATATTTCTAATGAGTATTGAATAAAGTGCTTTTGTCGCTAAAAATCTTTGACAGAATCTTTACTTTTTCTTTAAAACAAATCTCTCCTTTTTTTTTCGGTAGTACGAAATTAGTCTTTTTCATGTTCTATCGATGCTAGCTTTCTTAACAAAAGTATCGTTTTTATCTTGTTTTCACTGTCACTGCGTTATTCTTTGAAAATCTGGTCGTATCTTCGAAAATACAAAAAAAAGTTAATCCATCATCTGGATTGTATGTGAATTCAGGTATGGCATTTGCCACTGCATTGGGAGTGAGAGAAATTGATACATATTTTTTTGTTTTATTCTCTATTATTTCCATTAACGTTTGCTGTTGTTTCTGCAGTTCCAGTAACTGCTGATTTTGTTGTTGTTACTGTTGTTGAATTTGCACCACAAAAGCCAATATTTTCTCTATCTTTGAGGAATACTTGTTTTTTTGTTTTCTTTTTTCCTACACACAAAGAGGAAAAAATTAAACCAACATGGTTCAAATTCTCGTTGTCACTGGTATCCTGTGAGCTGAAGCAACAAGTAATTTTTCCTGCTCGTTATACTCAGTATGAATTTTAAATAACCTTGCAACTTTAGTTATAACTCGTATGAGTTTCGATTCCTCGTCGTCAGTGTTATAATTCGGTTTCTATTGGTTAAAATGTTAAATCTTGCATAAGCACCCGCCGTGACATCTGTAAGAAATACTCCGAAGACTGACTCCAACGATATTTTCCAGCCTCACTGGATTCTTTTTTTAAAAGTCTCTAGGCTAGTTTCTTTAGTTACCGGTGTGTATTATTTTTTCCACAACACCGCAACTTATTTTTTATTAATGTATTTGCATCTGGTTGATACTTAAAAAAGCTTTCGGTTACTTGAGAGGAAAGCTTGTCTTCCATGATGCGTCACTTACTCATAATGAATTCGACTCACCAAATCGAGAATTTGATATCATTCAACTAGTAACTATCTGAACACCTTGATCAGAAGCAGAAGCAGAATTTATACTGTTTTAAGGTTTTTACAGAAAAAATAAAAGGGGGACATTTAAAAAAATTATCAGATAAAAAAATTTACAAATAAAACAAATAATTATTTTTCATTTGGACACTTCAGCATGGGGTAATGGTTAACGAGCTAGTCTGATTGACCCTTGTTGTTGATTAGTGAATTTAATACTCACTGGTCGCCCCTAAAGGTAAGCTTAAAACTAACTTAGTATTAGTAAAGCAGAAGAGTAATGGTTTACGAGTTAGTCTGGTAGGTCATTCTGTTATTTAGTGATCCCAATTCAATTGATCAGAATTCAGAGAAGCCAGATTTTTCTTAATTTAAAAAAAATGGAAAATAATTGTAATCATTAGGATGTGGATCATAAGGGGCACTGAAGTCTTTGCGTTTGATTGGTTTGGTTTATTTTTTTTTTACGGTATATCAACCTCAATGGGTCATTTAATTCCGACAAGACTTTTACAATAGATTCGTATGAACAGAATATGTATTCTTTGTAAGAAATTAGTTTGTAGATCAGGTTTTATTGACATATTTTTGTTAAGAGGATTTTGTCGAAAGTCAGATGTAATGCTGGTATATAATTTCTTTCCTTCAAAAATCTATTGTTGATAATATTTTTGTCTTAACAAAATGTATTGCCGGTAATATTTTTTCTCCAAAAAAGTATTGCTAGAATTTCTACTATAAAGTCTATTTTTATACTTTCGTAGTGTTTTGACCCCAGTTTGGAGTGTAACTATTTGCTCATAGCCGGGGCCCTAACAGGTTTACTCTACACAGAAGCGTTCAAGACAAGAACAAGAAAGGGTAGAAAAAAGAAACGAGAAGGAAAGAGTAGACGAGTGGGAAAATCAAAGGAAGGAAGGAAGGAAGGAAGGAAGGTATGTGTGTGCGACTGAACGAACAAGAAAAGAAGGAAAGATGAAAGGAACGAGTGAAAGGAGTTGTCACGATATTAAATAATTAAAGCAAATACTGGATCAGAGAGAAATTCTTGAGTCGTAACAGGTGCAAGGCGTAATTAGGTGTCAATACTTTGGTGGAAGGGAAATCGAATCGGGAAAGTTGGTGATCGAGGGGAACAAAGAGAAGTTAAGGTAGCCAGGAACGATGCCCAATGGCGATCATAGCAAGAATTGGAACAGCTGTTGTTGATGTTAATAATCATTATCAGGAATATTGTTTGAAATTCTGCGTTAAGGCACAAACATTATTGCAATATAGCCTTTCAGCTGTAGAAAATGTATAGTTGCTAGTATTGTCAGAAATTTCTAAGGTGCAAACTACAAATCGGAGGTGTTTTAACTGAGAACAGAAAATGTGAAACTAAAATCCGAAGGGGCATTTAACTGCAAAAGATGCCTTCCAAAAGATAAGCAAAGTATTAACAAACAAGGAAAATGTTATCAGAATCAAATAAAACAGTACTAAACTGTTATGTAATGTTGGTATTCTCTATGGTAATGAATGCTAGGCAATCCTCTCCCAGATGAAGAATAGACGTGAGACAACATAACTGTGGTTATACAGAAGGCTGCTGAGAATACTGTAGACTGAACAAGTAAGCAGGGAGGATACTTTAAGTACAGTAGAAACAAAAAGAACGTTTATACTTAGAATCATAAACAACTGAAATTTCTAGGACACATAATGAGGAAAGAGAGCTTGGAGAATCTGATACTCACAGGATATATTAAAGGTAAGATGAACTGAAGGAATCAGCTTCTAACCTACCTAACAAACTTGTGTAAATGGAGAGGACAGAACAGTGACAGAAAGTGATGGTGAAAAGCTAAGACTTAAAGCTACAAAGAAAAGTAAGTGGTGGCGAACATTGATCGCCCAGGTCATTAAGGAACACAGCACAGTAGCTGTTCCGAGTAATATTCTCATTCTTCATGGTCATATTACTATATTTCAGTCAATGCATTCGCCATCCTTCCTCATACGTTTCGAAAAATAAAGCTTAAAAATAAAAAGTATAGATGTGTGGATGTATATATTAAATACATTGTCATCGCGTTAGTTAATGAAGGCAATATACGTAACTTCGACTCAAGTACAAGATGGGATTGGAAATTTTTCGAAAACAGAAGACGGAAAGTACGACACAGAGATCCGAAGGCGAATCGGCATGGCAAAGGAGGCGTTCCAGAAGCTGAGTAAAGTATTAAGAGACAGAAAATTTTCGCTAGAAACATAGAAAAGAGTACTGGATTGCTATGTGATGTCAGATCTTCAATATGGCAGTGAATGCTGGACAATATCATCAAAGATGAAGGAAAAACTTGAAGCAACTGAAATGTGCTTCTACAGAAGGTTGCTGTGGATATCATGGCTCGAGCATGTGATTAATGATAAGGTTTTGGAATGAACGGAAACGAAAAGGAAATTAATACTGAGCCTCAGGAAGAAACGGCTAAAGTTCCTGGGAAATGCAACGAGGAAGGAAGGCTTGGAGAACCTGATACTAACAGGCCACATAGTGGGAAAAAGAGACAGCTGAAAGCAGCGGATAACATATATGAAGGGCCTGAGCAAGTGGATGACAGAACGGGGGTTGCCTGGTGTAACAGGAGAAATCGAACCACCAGAGATAGGAAGACGTGGAAAGCCATGATCGCTTACGTCCTGAAGGACAATGTACATAGAAGAAGTATTACTAAAATCTACATCATTAATCCTGCAAATAAAGTATTTCATATTTTAGGGTTTTCGGAAAGTGGTACGCCTCATGAGTCAACCAACCAAGGCGAATAGCATATTAAATGCGTATGTTTAAAATAAGGGTATTATCTCGTCTATCCTACAGTGTGCCGTCTACTGTATAATTCAGAGTTTAAATAGGGAAACTTGCAAATACAGAATTTGGGTCTCATAGGAGCTTTTGCTTGGGAACCGAACATTCCATTACATGCAGCAGTCTTTTAACCAAGCATGCTAACCTTTTTGTATCCCTTTGTTAAGAATGGGGAAAAATAAATTTTCAATGTCAAAAGAAAACGAAAAAGACGGTGATTTTCACGAAATGAAAAGCCAGTACACCAAAAGCAAAACTACATTCAAACACTGATTCTTTCTTTTTTTACGGCTTGAGTTTATTTCAAATCGAAATTTATTTGTGATTTTAAGAATAATTATTTTTTTGCTAGTGAATATTGTATTAGAATAATTCTCAGAATAACGATGACTTGTTCACATATAAATCCTAGTATTTAATCTGTTGCTGGAAGAAAAATATGATTTTATGCCTATCTTAAGGGTATTTTCGCTTAAGTGAATGTAACGAACCCGAATGGAAATCGAACTCAGCTTTCCGAATTCTAATTTGGAGCCACTTTCTATTACACCACATTATACATCGCACATTCACTCCACTCACAGAAGTCCTTGTTGTTTTGTTGTTCTGATGAAATATGAAAGGTGTGGTCCATTACGATTTACTAGTACATTGTGGAATTCCCTTCCGCATACTTGCTTCCCGACGGCTACAACCTCCAGGAGTTTAAATGTAAGGTCAATAAACATCTCCTAACACACTAACTCGCACCCATTCTTTCAAACACTCTTCCTATGTACCTCTTTACTCGTCTATCACCCTCCTTCTGACATTTTCTATATCCAGTCGCTCTATGTAACCCCCTGCGCTATAGTGGCAGTGGAATGCCTTGTTTGGGGTGAAATGATTAAAAAAAAGATTAGGAAGAAAAGTAAGAATGTTTCTCACCTACAATTCAAAAGGAACGTAGAACTCGTATACCCTCTAAAATTCAATTTCAGTTTTTTTTCCCCCAGATAGTTTCCGTTAATACAACTCTCATCGGTTATGACGATTCTAGAGATAAAAGTTATGCCTTTGCACAAATCTCAAAGAAGACGTCAAGATGAAGCCGCTTTCTGACCGAGAACCGAAGCACTAAATTCGCTGCAACGTGATGCAGATGGTCAGGTTTTCCTGGTAGACCTATAACTGATTCCAGCCCTGTGAGAGAAATGTTATATTATACGGCTACGGTCACCATGTAAGACTTCGCGAATTCATTTGACATTTTCCGGCGTTTCGCTGGGAACTGGTTGCCTTGAGCGCTGATCAATTTGAAAACTCATGAACAAGCATTTCAAGAGTCTTTTCGGGTTTCATAAATTCGATTTGATCCCAGAGCTATTTCAAAAATGAAATCGTTACAAAACCTGAAGAGATATCAGAAGTACGCAGTTTAAATAAATCCTTGTAGACAACACTGTTGTTCTAAAAACATCTAATTGTAAAAAGTATTTAAAGTTAATAGAAACAGTTTATACAGATCAGTTTATAAACCAACCCTCAATGTCACTTGCTTCGAAACTAGTTGAAACGTGATGCCGGTGTTTTAAAGGTACCCCAATATGGAATTACTACTACTTCCATCCAGTACGGCTTAGAATTACCACTACTTCTATACAAAAAGCCCAGAATATAAAACAGTACTAACCACGAACTTCTTGAAAATGGTTATTAGACTGGCAGAAAGCGCTTCGAACAATAATCATCCCCAATGGTTTCTACACTCTCTTAGTCCTTATAAAAAAAAACTGCCCTGGGTATGACGATAAACTACACCCAGCAGCAAAGGCCTCTGATCAGGGGATTTTGAGGAGCGTGGAACTACTTCTTAACTACTGTTGTTCCCAGGTCCACCGTGACCCTGGACTGTAGCACCTGTTAAGGACCCATCTATGAGCAAATGGTGAACTCCCAAACTGGAGGCAAAACATGAAAATCTAAAAATACACAAGAAAAAATTAACAGCAACATATTTTCATACTAAAATAGTAAAAACATACCAACAATATATTTTTGGAAAAAGATTTAAGAAAGCTAAATATAATTTCGGTATTCTATGACCCATAAAGAGTTGGTATTCCCTTAAAGCAAACCAAACATTAAACAGACTTAATATGAAGCTTCAAAATCTTAGAAAACAAGACAAAGAGAAACCTTTTTTTATTTTTACTAAAATGTTTAAAATGAATAAAGTTCAAGCCTTGTTTTAAATCACTTCCAAGAACTAAAATATTAAAAATACAGGAAATTTTCATTAGAAACAATGAAACTAGTGCTGAACTGAAATGTAATATCAATCCTCCTCTGTGAAAGTGAAGGCTCGACAATTTCCAACATAGACGAAGCGAAGACTTGTGGCAACAGAGATATTGTTCTACATAACTTTTCTATACCACTACGTACGATGGCTACAATGAGTGAAACGCTTGCTTTCACTATATTAAAGAAATTAAACGCTTGCTTTAAAAAAAAAATTAAACTATGTCGAGTGTTCAAAGAAGAAGAATCAAGAATAGTATGGTTGCCGCATTTTAGCAGTCACCGAAAAGTGACAACCGTAGCAATCACAATTAAAACGCTGGGGACAATCCTGTAAAATCTACCGAATAAAATGGCAGAAGTGGAAATCTACAAGAAAATCGAAGCCATCCAAATACAACACGACTGGAAACGGATCGAATACGAGAAAGAACACTGCCGAGGCTTGCTGTCACTTGAATTCCAGTGCAAGCCAACAGTAGAAATTCAACGGGTATAAAACAATTATGGTGATGATGATAAACATTCTGATGAAAAGTAATGATAATATTAATAGTCGAGATCAATGTAATGATGATGGTTTTGATGTTGACATAATAATGATTCAGGATATACGTCAGCATGCTTGTTTTCAAATTACGAATTATGTTTTTAATAATCGCAATGATGACTATCATTAGGATGAAATAGAGTAATGAAATTAATATCAACTGAAAACGATTGCAATAACTGAGACGACGAAGAGGATAAAGTTAACGATATTCATGCCAATGCTGAAGACTAAAAAGCAATAAAAACGGAATATCTCGCAATAAAACTGGCGTTTTTTAATAACCTTCTGCTTCAATCGGAAAAGAGAATACAATATATACTCAAGTATAGTGCGAGTTTTACGATCGGTTTTTGGCGTACAGTTTAATGGGTCGCAATATACGCAGGTAATTATTTCGAAGAGTTGAAAATGCATGCATTTTCGGTGACCTGTTGCACTATCAGTCAGTTAAGGACCATACGTGATACACGCTTTGAGCGATCATGTCTCAAAAAAGACATGACTGACTGGGCAGAAGATTATCCCGCAGTAGGTTGTCATTACCTTCTGTGGTAGACTGGTTACCAGCCAAGGCTATAGAACCCAATCTGTCCTTTTATTTAACCCAAAACTGGATGAAAGAAACGGATTAATTATCTCCCCAAGGGTATTTGTGCGTAAGTGAATGCAAGGAATTCAACTGGAATTCGAACTCGGCCTCCCGATTTGTCGTGCCGAGTCGATATCCACTGCACTACAAAGCACATCGTGTTGCACTATACCCAGGTAAATTATTTCTGAAGGTGTTAAAATTCATACAAAGATTTCAGGAGTCGCATTATACATGGTCAGCTTATACATGAGTACACTGTATTTTAATGCCGATTACTTTTGAACTAAGTATAGATGAAGTGTTCAACATATTGCTATCTACTGTTTAGTATTACACATCCATTTAGTCATAGTTATCTGGCAATTGAAGAAAGAATTAAAGATGGAATTGTGTATCTTTTGGCTTATAATTTGTTTGCAAGTTTCCTCACTTAATTTATATGTTGTCCATTAAAATGAACATTAGCGGCCAAGAATTAGATCGAATTTTAGAATTTATGTAAACAATTCAGGGGTCGCATTATACATGAAATCAACTTATGCAGGAGTATATAAGATAAAAATCCTATATCATCTAACAATTAACTCAAACAAAAAAAGTGAAATTGCACACCCGCAAAAATGGATCAAAACGACTAAAAACATTTTGGAAAAACCCAGACCAAGGCAAATTTCACAAGTCAGTGTGAAATGTAAGATTCTAGATTCTAGTTGGATAGGAAAACCATGGGTATGTGGTTTCGATCCTGTCATGTGATAAATTTCACTACTTAAACCACGTCACTTGACCGGTCAAATCGGTCCGACATGGAAGCAAATCTGAAGGACCTCGTCGCAATGTGACTAAAGAAAATTTAATTTGCCGACCCGGACGTAAGGGCGCGTCATACATTCGTTTTCCTCTTCTTTCCAATTTTTCATTCTTCGTCTTCACCCACACACCGTCAACGAAAACAACAATAAAACTTCGATAAGTACAACCTCCTTTATTGCCTGAGTTTCCTCTTCACTTTTTCTCAGGTCATAAAAAGGAAAAGAACACAGATTAAACTTTTTAATCTTTTTACATCCACGCATTCTACTACTATCAACTATGAACTCTGAATTTCTGTGGAACATTTAAATACTTACATTTCTCTTTGAACAATTAACTACATGAACATTTTATTTTTCTTCTTACAATTTTGTTAAATAATTTACTTTAATGCAGAAACGTAATATTTTATCCTTCCACATTTCAGCATCCAACTTTCAACCTTCTGATATTTTAAATTGTTGGGACTTCGGTTGTGTTTGGCACAAGGCCAATTTTACAAGAATAGCCGAGGCCCCTACAAGAATGTATGATAAATACAGGAGAAAGAAACTAACAGCATTTTGTTGCCACATTAATGTGTGAGCATCATCGAACAATTACACACGAAACTTAATTTCGTTCGGTGATTTAATCTGTCGACAAAGCCTAGAATATACCGACTTCATTCCCCACAGATAAGTAAGACCGCCACCAAAAAGGGGACCACATTTCGCCCCAATGCCTGAAAACTCATAAACCCTACCAAAATTTACTTACAAACTCAAGTATAAATACAACCCATGTTCATCTACAGACTTAAATATAAAAACAAATCAATGCTTACCTACAGACGAAGGTATTAACTCCAATATTTATCTATTGACTCAAGTATTAACCTGATCAATGAGAATATTATGGACGGAGCATATGAGCATATGTGCGTTGTGGTGCAGTGGATATCGGCTCGGAACGAGAAATCGGGGAGCCGAGTTCAAATTCCAGTTGAATTCATTGCATTCACTTACGCGCAAATACCCTTGGGAAAGGTATTAATCCGTCTCTTTCTTCTAGTCTTCTAAATAACAGGACAGATTGGGTTCTATAGCCTTGGTTGGCAACCAATCTACCGCAGAAAGCAATGGCAACCTACTGCGGGATAATCTTCTACCCAGTCTTGGGCGATCATGCCTCGAAAGAGACATGATCGCCCAAGCGTGTTTCACGTATGGCACTTAACTGACTGATATGAGCTACGAGGAAGTTTATTTTAGGAAATACGAACAACAAAGAAATTTATATTTAGACTCCTAAAGAGACAGTTGAAATTTCTGAGACATGTATCAAGGAACATGAGCTCGGAGAATTTGACTCTTATAGGATATGAAAGATAGAAAACTATAGAAAACCATGGATGTCCACATCCTGAAGGAACACGGCACATAAGAATTCAACAACATGTCAACTTTTATCGTTTTACCATCTCACTTTGTCTCTGTTATCCATTCACACAAACACATTAAGAAAGTTACTCTGTTTTTCACCTGCTTCTCTTGTCTCGAATATGTTCTTTAAGTTTTAAAGTTTCATGCCTTTTTTCCACATTATATGTCTCTAAAATTTCAACTGTCATGTGTAAACGAGAGGATTCGGATTTTTTAAAAAGGGTAACTGAACTTGGCTGTAATGAGACACTCTCTGCGATCGAGCGGTCTAAAACCCGACGGATCATACAGTGTTTTTCCTACAAAGCGGACGTAGGTTCGAACCTTGCCAGAGAGCATATTTTCATTATTCTCTCGAATGAACAGACCGGTAAACGTAATTTCACACACTTTGAAACAACAGGGCGCTAACTCAAATACATGTATCCACTTAGAATAACGTTTCAAGCAGTAGTTGTGAGTTTAGAATTCTTCAAGCTTTTTTTTCTCATTGTGTGTCATTGAAATTTCAACGGTCAATTCTGAACAAGAGAGTGTACATTCTTCAAAAAGGTTAATGTGATGCTTTCTACGGTCTAATGGTCTGAAATTTGACAGATCATACAATGGTTTTCTCTACAAAGATGTACGCAGGTTCGAACTCTGCCGGGCTGCACATTTTCATTATTCTATCGAATTAACAGGCCGGTAGACGTAATTTACAGTTTGAAACAATAGGGCGTCAACTCAATATTCCAGACCTCTTCACTGCACACTGCTCACAAAAATAAATAGTTACTTGTGGACTTTGCTGGTGGAATCAATGATCAAGAAATTCTAGTTTATTCATGTGCTTCAACAACAGGACGGAACGGTTGCTTGTATATTCTGAAAATAATGAAGGTGAAAAGTGTCAAACAGGGTTCCTTCTTCGTAGCGCTCACAGAGATGGACTGCATACTGACAAAAGGATGGAGCTTCAATTCTTCGGCCATATCAACTTAATTAGGAAAAATTATAAATCCTAGCTCCCAACCCTCACTCATCCCTGATCAAAATATTCCAGTCGAGACTGAACGAAGATAGGTAAGAGTATTTGCCTTCTTTCACTTCCAGCTCATTTAATCAGTTTCATTATGTACCTCTATAAGGACTCCATCAAGTACCGTCCATTAAGCACACAGACGAGTATGGCTCTTCACAACTTCCTGTTCTTAATAAAAATTAGCTTTTTGCTATCCCTCTAAATCCCCGTTCTGTCAATCTAGCTCATTAGGTAGCTGATTTTCTGTTTTTCTTTGTCTGTCTTGCCTTCAAGTTATCCTGTGAGTGCCAAATTCTCCAAGTCCTCTTTCCTCATTATTTGTTTTAGAAATTTATTTTCTGGTTCTGAGTGTAAGCGATTTTTTTTATTCTATTTTTTCCTAAAAAAAATCTTTTCACACATGATCAGTCTATGGTATTCTCAAAATCCTTCTGTATAACCACATTTACGTTCTCTCAAGTTTCTACATCTGTGAGAAGGCTGTCCAGCATTAACTCTCATACAAGAGAATTGATATTAAATAAAAGTTTAGAACTCTTTCTTTGTTTCTACGGAATTCTCTTGTTTCTTTATACTATATAGGCTGGAAAAGATTGATTATTTTTCTGAAAAGAAAATTCAAATGACCTCAATCAATTGAAGCCATTCATAAATGGTTATGAAGGTAATGTTCTCTTGAACTAAAATAACATCAGCATTTCACGCAGGTGACTTTTCGAGAATAAAAAAAAAATAAACAATAAATGTTCAGGGACCACTTTCACTCCGTTAAAATTGGGTTGAATTTCCTAAAGACTTTTGATGGAAAATGTAAAAATATTGATGATAAACTGGGTTGATTTCAAGTCAGTTTGATTATGAGACACTATTATGTCAATGATAATCTTTGTGATGATTAAGTAATGGTCGTTTTAAGCTGCTGATGATGATGATGAAATAAGAAGAGACGTGAGAAGTTTGAAGAAAGCAACAATGAAATGATTATAATGCTGTAATGATAATAAGAAAAGCAATATTCAATAAGAGAATAATAACAATATAAAAAATAAAGGCACATTTGATTATTCAAATAACGTTAACAATGAAGGCAATGAAATTAACAGCAATGATAAATAAAACGGATGTTTTGACAAAATGACATTCAATGATGAGAAAAATCATGATTATAATGATAATTACAGGTAATGATGATAGAAATTATCGTGTCAATGCAGATGATAAAGGTAGCAGTTAATGATGATAATTTGTAAAATGCGAATGCTTATGATGAGAAATAATATAATTTTGTAAAATTTTAATTATAAGGGTGAAAATTGTTATGATCTTGATCACTTTGATAAGAATAATGAAATATAAGAAAATTATTAAAAAAATGTCTCGTCATAAAATGATTTTTTCTTTTTTGCAACTATATGTTTCGCTCTAAATGAAACATGGATATGACTCTTGATAGAACTTAACGATATAAACAATCCTGGACGTTGTCTTGTCGGATTTTTCCTGACATGTAGAACAAGGCTATACGCTGTTTACGGACCGAAATACTCCTCATATTTCGTTGAATTTGATGACTGGTCGATTGGTGAAGTAATGAACGTAGAATACTGTTTGAAGTTCTTCCATAGGTTAGAAATATTTGATATCCTCCATAAAAAGTAATTTGCTAACTTACCAAGAAATTCATGTAATCTCAATTTTGCTGAGACATCTAGAGCCATCTTGAGCATCATATTCTTCTGGCATCAGTTTAAACTGGTACATTCTTTTCTTCATAAACGGTTAACATTTTTTAAAAGTTCGTATTTTCTATATTTCGTATTAAAATCTTAATTTCATGTGATATCATTTTGTATTTTTCCTTTGTTATTTAATCGCTGTGCACTCGATAAAGCTCTGGGAAATGACTATCGCTGGTCAGTCACATTTTTTCGAATAATCTCTTCACAGTAATTATATTATTTTTCTTTCTTCTTGCTTTTCGTTTTCCTATTAGCATTTTTAATATGTCCCTTTATATTACAATAACAAAATTGTATAGCTAGATAAAATATTTAAATATTTAATTTTTCCCGTCCTGAAAATATGCTTTATAATTGTAGTTTAGATATGAAAAACATCAATTGAATACATGTCCTCCTGTTTTCATTATTTGCTATTGTGATCATTTTTCCAAAAGTTCGTATTTCTTTGATTTAAGATGAAAAGTTGGAAATTTCCCAACATATTTCAATAAAATTTTCATTTAACAAAGTAATAGTTTATAAATATATTTTAAATTAATAGAAGAATGAGACACCTAAGAGCATATGACGCCTAGAGGATATGAATGTGAATGTCTTTTGAACTTGCTGAACAAAAGCAGCAGCATTAGATTCGGATAACTGGCAATGTTTTATCGAATTGAAAATAAACGATTTTTCGTAAACTTCTTCCGTTCGTTGCAAAGTAAAAATCTTAGTTTTTATGATGAGACACCTTTTAACCGTGATGATGAAGATTCAACATTATAACACAGTTAATAATGATTTAAATGAGAATGAAATGGTAACAGTTCTGATAATGATGAAAAAAGGATGTTTAGAATGAACTGATAATGCTAAAAGTAATGATAACACAAAATGAAAAGAAGATAATAATAATTAAAATGACATTTAGACTAATAGCCATAACAATATTAATAAGACTAATAATAATGATAACAACAAACACAAAACTGTTAACTAGTATGATGACCATACCGGGGATGATAATGGATTTGAAAACGTGATAATGATAATGATGAATTTACAAAATAATCATTTAAGCGAGAGGTTACAAAAACATTCTCGGCCTGGTCAAGAAAGTATTAATTCTGATAGTTGATCAGATTTCGATAGGAGGGTCAGTCCGAGAACTTAAAAAGTACCCCCTCGTTTAAGAGCTATCATTTTAATAATGAAATTATAAGTGTTATTTAACCCATAAACGCCCACCGTGAAATCCAGTATTAATTGTAACAATTAGAATTAAAATTTCTTAGAGGTTTATGAAAAAAAATCTGATCATGTATTTATAAGTTTAAAAACAAAAATAGTATTGTTAATGGTCGGTGAGCATTGATGGTTTAAATTTAAATTTTGATAATGCGGGAAGAATTTGTATATTATAATTATGAATATAACAGAGGTGCGATTGTTAACAGATTAAAAATTTAACTCAGAGAGTCGAATTCCATTTCTGAGCCTCAAATTAAACTGGGTTCTAAAGTTTGGTTGGTAATCAGTCTACAAAATCGATAACTTTGAATTCAAACTCTCCGCTGCTTTGGACCGATACTCATTCATAGGAATGTAACTTTTTTGGTAACTTGTTCTAGAAACATTATTATTATTATTAATTTTTCCTTAGATTTCTTATGTATACTCATTTCTTTCAGGATCCTAAACTGAGACCTAAGGTTAAAAATAACATTATGACATTTTCCACAGGGCATTTTTTGAGAAGATAAAAATCCGAAGATCCCACACATATAGATAAAGGCCTTCACAAGATGTGGGTTGTATTTGCGCGTACAATATTATTATTTTTTATTACTATTATTATTTCGTTTCCAACTGAATAGCTTGCATTATCAATGTTCTTCATATCGTACGACCTCAAATAGAAACCTTTCGCAGAATATTTGCCGTACCAAGCAACGCAGTCTTTTGAAGCAGTGGAATATTAGGCGCCATTTTGATCTTCTCACTGTAGGACTTTACATAGTATATGCCCTTAATGATAACTGAAACAATAGTGGCTTCAATGTCCCACATTCTGGCAACTTCATTCGGTGTATTTATTAAGTTTGTTAATGTTTTGACTTTGATATTATGGTCACCAGGAATAGCCACATTGATGAGTAGAGTTTGTTTTTTCAATGATAATGTCTGTTTTGGTGACCTGCTTGGATTTTGAAATCCTACAAGATCTTGAGTTGGTCGTTTTCGATGACCTCTGGTTTGTGTCAGTACAATTTTTCCTCGAATTAAGGTCCATACGCCTACAACGTCACAAATAGCTAAATATGATAATAATGAAAATAATAATAATAATGATGATAATAATAATATTAAATATTTATAGCAAATGATTAATTTGTCTATATTTCTGAGATGAGGGAGTATTTGCACTATTTACATGATTCGGACTATTGTCCTCATCATTGTTGCCATTTGTACGACGTTTCGGCTATTGTACGCTTCGACCTTCTTCATGTGCTAAAAATTTCGAACCGAACCCTTTATTACAATCATTGGGGTATATCATTCACATTCCTTGCGTGAACCCTCTTTTAGTAGTCATGAGTTATCTCTCTCTAACCGGACTCTTTAAGTTACGTGTTCACCACTGCTGTAGCCTGGTATTGAACGCACAACTCTTGGGGTCAAGGTTTCACGTAAAGTTATGAGAATGATATACAATAGTGATTGTAATAAAGGGTTTGTTTCGAAATTCCTAGCACCTGAAGAAGGCCGGAGCGTACAACGGCCGAAACGTCGTACAAATTGCAACAAAGATAAGGACAATAGTCCGAATAACGTAAATAGTGCAAATGACTAATATTAAGATTTATTTTAAAACAGAAGGTGATACTAGTTATATTATATAAATATTGGTATAATTTGTTTTAAAATTAATATTTGCGGCTTGAATTTTCCACTGAATTGAATACTAAATCAAGTGAGCTGCAATATTGTAGTGTTAATAATTATAATTGAAATGATCACCATTGTAGACATATATACAAATACACTTACATATACACTAGACGATAAAACATATATTCACAAAAACTAGACTCCCATACGTATATTTTAAACAGGCATGCAAATGCACCAACTCACAATGTCTGCCATCTATAGAAACACAAAAGTATAACACACGCACACGCACACACGTAAATAACTAATAAATTTAAAAAAAATGGGGAATGCTTTCTAATTTGGTGTTTTAATATTTTAAGGGTTAGGGTAAGCGTTTTCCAAAACAAAAATATAGCTAAAACGTCAGCCATCCATAGATTATTGTACAAATTCCCCAAATTAAGATAATGAATACAATTTATCAAGTAAATGTAATCTTACAATTAACATGCATATACCTGGTAGCACGTAACATGGAAGAGTGATGACTTTTTTCTTAATTCTGTTTCGAAAACAGAATGAAACTTTATGAATATTTAATTTTATATGTTTTTACAAACTTTATTTAAATCACTTAACCTTGCCATAACATAGCATATTGTGTGAAGTCCTCATTTTTATTAGAAGTTGTATATTAGTCTATATTATAGCTGCCAGACGTCCCTTATATACTAGACATATCCCGTATCGAATAATTTTCCCATGTTCCGTTTTGACTTTTCAAGCACACCCCAAATTTTAGTATTTAGTTCATTTTCAAATTTGTAATAAAAATATATTTTTACGACTTTCTTACAGTTCTAACCGTAACTTCTACTCTAGAAGTTTTTTTTTCTCGCACTTCTTGGTTGTAACATAAAAAGTAATTATACTTTATAAATAATTATAAGTAATTATATTTTATAAATCATTATCAGTAATTATACTTTCTTTTCTAAGGTTCGCTTGATGAAAATAATCGAAATGTAACGAGGAAATTAGGGTTTCTAGAAGTTTCCAAACATTATTCCTATTTTGGAGAAAAATGCATCCTTATACCAGTCACTCCTGTTATTAAATATTCGGGAAAGTTTCACTTTTAGACGGCGAGAAATTCAAGAACAAAGCGTTCATTTCGGATATGTAATAAAAAGCCAGTCTCTGGTAAATATTCCTTGGGAAAAAAGTAATCGTCCCGGTCAGTCTGTTTGATATTAAAAACAATAGAATATATGAAATCATGATTTAAAAAACTCTGTTTAAATTATTAAGTTATTCTAAACTTTTTATTGCTTAGCTTTGGCATCATTTAATAAATAATAGCCTTATAAGTGATCAAACCTCCATAATTATCGGTTAGCGGTCCGATTTACGGGGGAAGGTCGTTCATTACGCTCTATTTTTAACAAATTGAATTGAGAGTCTTCTCATATACGTATTCATTGGGAACTATAAATAGGCGCCGACCTCACAATTCCGTTTATTTACTAAATTCAATTATTTCTTCGTGTTTGAAACGTCATAATTCGGATCTATATTTTGCCATATACTTCATAATGGAAATTAGCAAGTCCCAAATGAGAGACAAAAATCTCTTCTATGAAGGCTACGTATATGCCATCGACAAAGTGATAGATGAATGCATCTATTTGAAATGCGAAATGCAGAGGTTTTTGTATTAGTTTTAAAATTTTAAAAGAATTAGTTACCGGCATAATAATTGCATATTTGTAAAAGGTACTCTGTTGTAGGTACACTTTTTCCGTTCGGCACTTTGT
>JBBBDQ010000766.1:4112500-4260000 GCA_037127315.1 Ascarosepion bandense
GCTGGAAAGCTACTCAAGATAGAAGTTTATGAATGAGGTGCGTGATATAAATCAAAAAGGTAATAAAAAATTGTGAGGCTAGATAACTGACTCTTGAACTGAGGAGGTAAAGACTGGAGTGTTCAAGGAACAAGATTCTTCTTCATACTTCTCGTGGAAAAAGATGAGCGAAGCTTATTTTGACGCATTTGAGAAATGATGATGGTAGGACCTCATGAAAATGACACGGTATGTCCTAACTCTGACGGTCTGAACTGGCCTAACCAAAGAATGGTACTCATCAGAACACTTGCCAGAAAATGGCGATAGAGCAGGGATAGGTTTGCAAAGTTGTGTCTGAGGGAAAGAATTTGCAGAGTTAAAAAAATAAATATTTTACTGCAAAACCATATAAACAATTTTGAACTCTATCAAGCCTGGAAACTGAGTAAATTAAGCCTGGATATTGCAATGATACTCGAGTGTGGTGCTCATATGATTCCTGTGAAGATAGATAGAATATGAGCGAGACTTTAAAGACTTCCTGGAGGAATGCACAGTATTGCCACATCTGTCTGGTATTACGAGCTCCTGCATCAGATGTCTTTTGAGCACTTTCAAAACACTGCTAAGACATTTGTATTTGTCTTATGCCCGTTTTGATTATAACCTACCGATGTCTACTTACAGTCATGACTCCTACATATATACTCCTATGTATCCAAGAAATGTTTCTCATGATGTGAAGTACAAACAAGATAGATCTTTCTAAACGATGTGTCTGCGTGAAACTTGTGTAATTTATACATCACTGACACATCGACAGTTTCTGACAAAAAGAAACTGAGAGAAAAATATAGTGACTACCAGTAATCTTGATATATCCCGGAAAGGAATATCAATGGAAAGATTAGTGGAAGAATGGCACTCGACACAGGAAATAGATATAACGGATTTATTGTACTACTGTACAATTAACAATAAGATACAGATAAGCAATCAACAAGTCGGAGCGGAATAAACTATCAAATAGAGAATGCCTTCGCCTAAGATGTTTTTCTCTCTCTTCGCTTGTCACCGTCCTTTAAAGTCTAGAGCATTCCATTCTCGGGGATGGCAGGATGTTCCACTATGACAAATCTAGGAAAATCACATATCCCGCATCCTACATTTCTTTAATCATTTCACCCCAAGAAAGATCGGACCGCCACTACAGACAAGGACTTCCAACAAGCAGAAAAACAGGAAGCAGAAAAGCAATAGGTTGTAGAGTTTGGAGGGAACTGGAACTGCTCAGGGTGCATTTTTTAGGATGATGACTAGGATTCCATCACCTTTGCTTACCTTATGGGAGTCTAATTTAGTCATGTAGCTTTTGTACCAGTTTAGTGATGGTCACTGTATGAATTGTCAGAAGGACAAGTGATTCACTATTAATGGCATTACAGACCACAGGCCACTTGATAATCAGGGTGACCAGTGATTCTAAATGTAAAAGCTATACTTCTCCTAATGTATACGATATAAGTGATCATGACTCTCTACAACTTCATTTTCTTTATCTATGAAATGCCATGACTTCTTAGAAAATAGATTAGAGTGGTTTTTACCGTTGCCTTCACTACGGTTATACTTATGCAATGCTTTCTCAGTCTTAGATTATTTGCCACCCACGTTTAGAGAGCCTAGTCTACACCAAAATTTAACCCATAGCTGCTGGAGAGAGACTAAATAGACTCATGACTTTTCCAATGGCTTTTATGAAAACTTGAATAGTAACAAACTAGGATGAAATTTGAACTCACCTCACTTCAATAGAATTTTTTTTAAAAGAGTACTGAAATGCTGATATATCAATCTTCAGTTTTGCAGGATAACTTCCTCAAGGTAAAGTAGAGATTCGAAGCAGAAGAGGTATGGCTGTACAGAAGGATGCTGAGAATACCATGGATGGAGCGTGTAAGCAACAAGGTAATTTTCAAGAAAATTAAAGCAAAAAGGACACACGTATTAAGAATCAGAAACTATTGAAATTTTTGTGATAAATGAGGATGAAAGAAAGCTTGGAGAATTTGACACTCACATGATATACTGATGGTGAGAGAAGAGAAAAACAGTGAATAACCTAACAATGGAACTTTACAAAGGGATGGAAAATGGGGTCTGAGATAGATAATAAGGCAAGAAACACTGCTTAGGGGTACAAAGCAATAATAATCTGAGAGTTTTTTTAGGCATCACTGCATCATCCAAGCTAATGCTAAGCCAACATTATATGAACATTTCTCAGATTAATTTAGGAAGATGCAATGAAATTAGTAAATTTACAAAAGACTAAAATTCAAATGAAATCTTTTTAGGCAAGTTTTTAAAATAGTGTTTTTGAAACGTACACAAATATATATGTTCAATCCTTGTCAAAAAGTACATTTTCTTTAGCAAGAGGCTCATTCTCCAGGTCAGTGGATATCAATTATATTAAAAATAACTGCACTTTGATAAAAAAAAAAGAAAGAATACCTGAGTTGTCTATTGTCTATTCAAACACACTAAATGCTATATATATATATATATATATATATATATATATATATATATATAATCGCCGACTGATGCCAGTTCGGTCGGGTTTAAATTCTGTGTTAAAAGTAATCGGAGTCTAACCGTACTGATGAGCTGTGATACAGTGAAACAGATCTGTCTGCGCATGACTATATATATATATATATAGAGATTTGCAGCAAAGCACAACCATGTAATTGGGGGATATTGGCTGTGGTCTAACCTGGAGAGGGAGAGGATCTATCAAGTGTTAAATCACCCACATGATGAGCATGCATGCACACACACACACACACACACACACAAAAAAAAAAACAAAAAACAAAAAAAAAACAAAAAGAGCTAACACAGAAACTCAGGCTCTGGCACACAATCACAACAGATGGAGGAGAATGGTGGACAGCTCAACATCTCAGCAGCACCCCAATGACACCTTACAAGTTAAGAGCAAAAGAAGATTGTAGTCAATGAGGCACAGTGGAGTAATGGATGGTGGCTTAGACTTAGACGTCAGAGAGCTGAGTTCGTATTCCAGCTGAATTCTTTAAATTCACTTACTTATTCTTCGGAGGATCTTATACATCTTTTCTCTCCTAACTATGGGTAAGTAGCAGGGTAAACTTGGTTATATAGCCTTGGGTGGTAACTTTAGAAAACTCTGAATTCAAACCAGCCAGGAAAGGAGTGGGCTCCTTCAGACTACCTTGCCCAAGTTACACCACCTCTACTGCTGTTGTAGCTGCAGTACTGTAGTGCCCTTATGACTCTGAAGAATCACTAAACACATTATATATATATATAGTAATAAGATATATATGTATACACTTTTTGCAAGTGAATTTAAATTTCTTTATGATTATAAAACTAGGGAATAATTTGAAAAAGTAAAACTTGAATCTTTTTATTTATGATTATTCTTTTGTTCTTTGTTTATTATTTATTTTCATCTTTTTATTTATTTTTTGCTTATTTAGAGAAGGAATTCTTTCAATCTACTCTGTAAATATCCATTATTGAAACAAAAATTGAAGTAATTGTAAACAAAGTTGGGTATAATAGTACAGTTTATCTCTCCCTCCAAAAAACACCCAGTTAAACATAAGGAAAGGCATGCTGCAAAACAAAAATAAAATAAAAATAAAAATTTAAAATGACAGAAGATAAAAATAACAACATATCATTAAACTGATTAAAAATAAAGAACATAAAAAATAAGAATTTGGTAAAAATAAAATAATATGAAGACAATTAAAAAGGATAAAAAAATAATAATATTTTAATTTCAGCCAAATAACATTAAGCTGATTAAAATAATGAATATAAAAAAATAATAAATTTTTTGAAACAAAATAATGTCAAAACTATAAAGAATGAACATAAAAATATTTTTAGTTTAAAACAAGATTATTAAGACAATTAATTTAAATTATTTCAAAATAACGAAGAAAATAAAATGATATTCTAGTGAAAAACAATATTTTAAAAAGTCATTTTTAAATAAAAACCATTAAGTGTATATTAGTGAAATAAATAATAACTGCAAAGTTTTTGTCAGAAATGTAAAATATAATATGAAAATTTCTCAAAAATATTTTTTGGCTTTTTTATAATGGCCATATTATTTCTTTCTTATAAATATATTTTAAAAAATTTTCTTGCATAAATTTTTGACTACCACCTATCTTCAGTAACAATAAAAACAAATGTTTATCTTGAAATTTTTTCAGGTTTTGTTATATTTTATTTTTTGTTCTTGTTTTTTGTTTAGTTTTTTATTCAATTTGCTTTTAGCATTTTTTTTTCTGGAAAGGTTTCAGGTGATGCAAAATGCAAATTTATTGTTTTGGAACCATAAGTGATGACCTTATAGGACGCTTTAACAAACTGAATTTTTCTCCCTCCAGCTAAAGAAATTCTGACTTTCCATTGGTAAAGAAAAACAAAATCTAGAGACGGCAAATGTGGGAAGAAGGAAATAAATAAAAATGAATAAAGAATGAAAATAAAAACTGAAACAGAAAAAATAAAGAAGGAAAATTTGAAAAAAGAAGTTTTCAAAAATATAATACTTTAAAAGAGTCATTGAATAAGACAGAATCAATGTGTTAGTAAAATCTGAAAACTGGTCAATAAATCTATAGCCTGCTACATAATCTCCAGAATGAGGATTGACTCACTACAGAAATAATAATCTGTGATATTACACTCCTAATCCCCACTCTACAGTGAAATCTTAATTGCAAATGGGAAAATCCTTTCTTTTTCTTTTTTTAATGCCATAATCTTTCAGAACTTTCAATAGCTTCCTGTTTTTTGATTGCTTACAGTAAATTATAACCCCTTACTATCTATTTTTAATTTTGTTTAATCATCAATTCCTTCAATTTCATAAAATCTTATGAGTGTTTATTTATCCAAACCCACTTCCTCATGTTTTTCATATATTTTAACTGTCTCTGTTCTTCTAGTTTCTTTACGCCTAAAAAGGTCTTTATCAATCACATTTTCTGCCCAAGAGATTCTCCTCTTTAATATTAAAACGTTTCTATTGAATGTTCCCATAATGCAAGGTTCAAGAGCCACCTAATGTAGAGATTACTATATGAGGTTATCAAAGGAGGCAGTAGGAAGCACAGATTATGAAGATAAGGAGGACTGATAACTGTTGACCTTAGAGTGGAAGAATTTCATTAGGTAGTATTTCTTAGGAAAAAGCTGTCTAAATGAAACTTCATTCTTACAAATGAAATACAAAGGGAATTAAATAAATTAACTAGATTCAACCCAGTGACTACTTCAAGTTTTTTTCTTCATATGCGAAAAGATTGTACAACATTCACAGACAGAAAGATTATATATTACATATCAGTTAAGCACTCACATTATTAGTTTTTAATAACTTTTTCTTATTTCTTAATAATCCCTTTCATAACACGTTGACTGTGTTGAGATCAATGACAAAATCGGACTTCAGACGCCAACTTTATAATAGCCAACTTAAGCAAAAAAAAACTTTAAGAGTTGATTTATAGCTTCAACTGAAATCTTAACATTTTTTTATTTTTCCACTAAAAATATCAATGCCCGCATATTAAAATATATTTAAAAATCAAATGCCAAGCACAAGATAACTCGTAGTTGGCGTGATAATAAACCTGAAAACCTTGAGTTAATTTGTGGTTGACAGTCAATGCATAAATTATAGTTTTTAAAAATTCAGTATTAATTATGTGCATTTTGATGTAATAGCTCACGGAATGGGAAATTGGTAGAGCCGAGTTCGAATTCTAGTTGATTTTGTTGCATTCACTTACGTGCACATACTCTTGGCATCCATATATTTTTCTCCCTCTATGGGTTAAATAGCAGGACAGATTAGGTTCCCTAATTGACAACCAGTCTACCGTAGAAAAAGTGGTAACCGACTGTGGGCACATCTTCTGCCTGGTCAGACATGGACTGAAAGGGACACAATCACCCAAGCGTGTATCCTGTATGGCATGTAACCCACATTTCTAAAAATTGGTCAGTGTCTATTAATTTATATTAGTTTATATTTAATTATCCTAATAGATTACAGCAATACCACGCTGAAACACCTGTTCTCATATGATCACCGAAGTTTCATAAATTTGAGCTTGGTTCGTACCTGGATAAGTGATCATTTAGGAATACGAGGTGCTGTAAGCTTGGATGTGTGAAAACTGTCATGGATAACAGTTCATAGTTTTTAGTGTTATTTTTTTATCGTTTCACCCCAAGAAAGGCGGTACCGCCAGTGATGTGCAGGACTCTACATAAGAGAGTAAAAGTTTAGCCAGGGGGAGAGCGAAGAGAAAAACGAACAAATTACAAGGGGTGTCAGAGAAAGGGCAAGAGAAGGCTGGGAATACAGGTGTGATGACAGTTGCATAGATAGAGTGAGAAAGAAAAAGAACAAGATACACGAGGTGATGTAGAAAAGACGAGGGAAGGACTGGAGTCAGGTGGATAAGAGATGCTTGAGAGGCTGCTCTGATCAACAGTTGAATAATACCGGGGTTCTTGTAGTGCCATATCGCGCATGGACGGGCGTCCCTGCATGAACGTTCGGTGGGCAACCCCGAGGCCACATTATGTTGTAGGCCGTGCCAGTCTCCGTCCTTCACAAGTTGCAAACGATTGACCGACTGATTCTATTCTAAGACCTCTCCTTAACTGAATCACTATGGAAAAAAGCAAACATAATAGCAAAACTAAACCAGCTCATTTGAAAACGCCCAAACCTGTCTGCATCTCTTTCACTAACATACGCGGCATGCGCACTAACTTCCTCAGCGTAAATTCATTCCTCCATAATAACTCACCTGATATATTAGCCCTATGTGAAACTAATCTTAACCCTTCTATCCCTTCATCTGAGTTCTACGTTCCTGGCTACCTTCCCCTCTTCAGGAAGGACTCCAATATTCATATGCATGAGCTTGGTGTCTATGTCAGCGAACACCTTCCCTTAGCTAGGGTGTCATCTTTTGAATCCCCAGATCATTCTTTCATGTGCTTCCGCCTCTCACTTCTCAGCTCGATTAACTATCTCTTCTTTCTCTACCGCTCTCCTTCCTCCCCTGACTGTTCGTTACTTGATATAATTTCTGACAATATCGACAAAGCCATTTCTTCCCATCCTTCTGCCCATGTATTCGTGTTTGGTGACTTTAACGCCCACCACACCAAGTGGCTGGAGAACGCTGTCACCGACCCTGCTGGTGTCCACACCATGAACTTTTCAATCACCCAATCCCTTACGCAAGTAGTGGACTTCCCCACGCGTTTCTCCGACAACCCTAACGGAAGGGACTCACTTCTAGACCTCTGCTTCACTTCCATCCCAGATTCTTGCACTACCAGACAACTCTGCCCACTCGGAAACTCTGGCCACACTGTAGTGTCCGTCAATATTTCACTCCACTCCCGCCCGACCCATGAAACCCAGACAAGTAGAATATCCTACTGCTATCAAAGAGCAGACTGGGATTCGTTCCGAGACTTCCTCTATGACATCCCTTGGAATAACGTTTTTAGTCTTCCCATCGAAGAATGTGCATCCGAGGTCTCCTCCTGGGTTAAGGTTGGCATCGATGCCTTCATCCCTGCCAGGAAATTCCAGCTTAAATCTCATTCGTCTCCATGGTTCTCACCCGCTTGCTCGGCTGCCATTTCCCACCGGAATCATTTCTTCCGACTCTATCGTAACTACGCGTCCGACCAAAACAGGCGCCTTTTCACTTCAGCTCGTAATAAGTGTAAAAGGATACTTAACAAAGCTAAGATGTTGTTTGCTGCCAGAATGAAGTAACGCATAGCATACTCTAAATTCGGTTCTAAATACTACTGGCGACTCTGTAAAAGAGTACTTAACAAGAGCAAGTCCACAATACCCTCGCTAATCAACAAATTTGAGGTCCTCACTTCCCCGGCAGATAAGGCTGAATGCTTTGTCCGCAGATTCTCGAACAATTCGAGTCTGGACTCATCTGGAGTTTTTACATCCGACTTCTCACCTAGAACCGAGGCACAACTGAATGATGTCCACATTACACCTTCGCTTGTCTCTAAGATAATCTTAAAACTTGACCCTCACAAAGCGAGCGGTGGGAACGGAATCCCAACCATAGTCTTAAAGAAATGTGCCCCTGAACTCTCCTCTGTCCTTTCTAAGCTCTACAACCTCTGCCTATCTGCTTCCTGCTTTCCTGCCTGCTGGAAATCTTCCTCTGTAGTTCCTATATTTAAAAACACTGGAGAACCCTCGGACCCTGCAAATTACCGCCCTATCAGCCTTCTTCCGATCTTTGGCAAAGTGTTCGAAGCCATTATCAACGCCGAGGTGGTTCAGCATCTCACAGCACACAGGCTCCTCTCGGACAAGCAATATGGTTTCCGCTTCACCAGGTCTACTGCTGATATGCTAACGACCATCACCGAGTACATATACCAGGCACTCGACAGGAATGGCGAAGCTCGAACCGTTGCATTGGATATATCTAAGGCGTTCGACAGAGTTTGGCATGCTGGCCTTCTATGCAAACTGCGGAGCTATGGTATAACTGGACATTTGTTTCAACTAATCCAGTCATTCCTCTCTAACCGCACAATGAAGGTGGTATTAAACGGACATGCCTCCCAGAACTACCATACAAACGCAGGTGTCCCCCAAGGCTCCATCTTAGGTCCTACACTCTTCCTCATATACATTAATGATCTCCCCGATTCCATAAGAGCCCAAGTAGGTTTGTACGCCGATGACACTACAGTTTACTCTCGCCTCCTACAAAAATCTGGTGTAGGCGTCAGAGCTAACCTCGCAGCCGAGATTGAAAAAGACCTCCAATCCATAGTGGACTGGGGTAAGAAATGGCTAGTAAATTTTAATGCTTCTAAAACGAAGCTACTCTCAATTAACCATCATCGACAATCTCACCTACCTCCCATTAGCATGGACCAGGCTTGTCTCCCAGAGAGTAAAACACTACGCCTCCTTGGTCTCACACTTTCAGCGGACCTCAAATGGTATGACTATATCGAATCCATTGCTAAATCCGCTGCTATGAAAGTCGGTTCTCTGTGCAGGGCCCGGAAGTTTTTTACGTCTAAATCTATCCTGCACATATATAAATCTACCATCCGCCCGTGCATTGAATACTGCTGCCATATCTGGTCGGGTGCCCCTGCTATTCTCCTCGGGCTTCTCGATAAGGTTCAGAGGAGGGTCTTTAATGTGATAGATACCGACTTGGCAGACCGCCTGCAATCTTTCTCCCACCGGCGCGATGTGGCTTCCCTGTGTCTCTTCTATAAATACTTTCACGGCTTCTTCTCCGATGAACTTAGATCACTGGTGCCCACTAAATACGAATTTGCACGAGATACCAAATTAGCAATTAGATCCCACCCTTTTACAGTGAAACCGATAAAATGCAACCGCAACTTCTACTCCAACAGTTTCTTTCCTCGCACTTCCCGACTGTGGAATTCCCTTCCACACGATTGCTTCCCCGACGGCTACAATCTCCAGGAGTTTAAATGTAAGGTCAATAGACACCTCCTAACACACTAACCTGCTCCCATTCTATCAAACACTATTCCCATCTGCCCAAACCTCATCCTCGGTATCCTTACTCATCTGTCACCTTCCTTCTGACATTCCCTATGTCTAACCACTTCTTCTCTTTACCTTCCCCTATGTAGCCCCATGCGCAATAGTGGCAGTGGAATGCCTTGCTTGGGGTGAAATGATTAAAAAAAAAAAATTGCCCTCAACGCGGTGTCATTCGTGTAACATACTTAGGACGTCATGAACATAACATGCAAGCAACGAAGGGAAGTAAGACGATTAAAAACTACAGATAAATTGATACTTAGAATTAGAAAAAAGATAGTTGAAACTTCTAAGATATACAATGAGAAAAGTGGGTCTTGAGGATTTATTTATACTCACATGGCAAACTGAAAGCAAAAGGAAACAGGAAGTAACCGACTTAACGAATTCGTGTGAATAGATAGCAGAACAATGTTGGCTATAAGTTCTTAACAGAAAAAAAGAAGGATATGGAGATCTATGATCAGCCACGTCCTGAAATTTCAAGAACAAAGAAGATGGTGAATGATTGAACGTCTCAAATGTGGTTTTTAAGTATTTACAATGTCCCTTGATTGGGTGAACGTCAAGTAAAAAAAAAAGGAAGATTGAAGTAGAAAACAAGCGGAAGAAAAAAATCAAAAGGTGAGAAAGTTAAAGGGTTTAGTGAGAGAAAGAAAATGGCATGGAAATTGAAAGTCAGTCAGTTAAGTGCCATACGTGATACACGCTTGGGTGATCATGTCTCGAAAGAGACATGACTGACTGGGCAGAAGATTATCCCGCAGTAGGTTGCAATTGCTTTCTGCGGTAGATTGGTTGCCGACCAAGGCTATAGAACCAAATCTGTCCTGCTATTTTACCCATAACTGGAAGGAAGAGACGAATTAATACCTTTCCCAAGGGTATTTGCGCGTAAGTGAATACAATGGATTCAACTGAAATTCGAACTCGGCTCCCCGGTTTCATGTTCCGAGCCGATATCCACTGTACCACAATGCACATATAGCAAATAATGGCGAAAAAAAAATAAAACAAAAAAAAAACGAAATCATCAAAAAAAAAAATGTGAGAGAAAGAAAAATGGAGTAAGGGTTTGAACAATGACAAATGAAACAAAATAGAAATTTGATTCTAATTCTTTTCAGTTTTTCGTCACACTAAATTTTGAAACAGTTATAATAAAAATTGAATAAAAAAATGAAAAATCCCAATCATTTTGTTTTTTTTGTCCTTTTTCAGTCAAAATGTTGGCTGCATAATTATAAAGAAACCAAGCTAAAAAAGAATTGTTCTTTTTACTGAATTTTGAAAATTGAGAAAATGCTGTTATCAAAAGAAGAATTATGTTGACTTCGTTTATGACCAAAACATTAAGAAATAGAAAACTAAGTAAATTAAACGTTTTGCTTCTTGTTTTGATGCTAAAACAAATAAACTGACAGGTTAAGATAAATGCTCATCAAGGAACGTAATGGAGAGAATATTCTTGTTTGAAAAATTGTGGACCATATTGAGATGGAAATCTGAACCAAAGACGGAAGAAAAATTTGAATTTAGAATAATCAACCAAAAAATAATCAAACACAGAATAAAATGGAAGCGTTGAATGACTAAAGAAATGTGAACTAATCACTGCTACTTGTAAGGGTCCCGAGACCATGGCTATATAAGCGCCACATTGAAAGACCCATTCTCTTTTTTTCTTTCACTTCGTTACTCATGAGACACAAAGCAGCACTTCTTCCTTGTCCACAAGCCTCAGACAGTGGCATTCTTCTTCTATGTGCCCTGTCCCTTCAGGACGTAGGCGATCATGGCTTTCCACGTTTCCTTATCCCTGGTGGCTCTGAGCACGCCTCCTGTTACACCATGCAATCCTCGTTCCCTCAGCCACCTGATTAGGTCCTTCAAATATGTTATCCGTTGCTTTCCCCTGTCTCTTTTCCCCTCTATCTGGCCTGTTAGCATCAGATTCTCCAAGACCTCCTTTCTCATTGCGTGTCCCATGAACTTCAGCTGTCTCTTCCTGATGCTCAGTGGCATTAGGTTATGGAAAAACGGGGCTGACAACCTTCACATAAATTACTACTATCTCGCAAAGTTAGCCGTTAAAGGGACCTCTTCTCCAACGAGGATTTTTGATAAGATACCAGGACGTCCCTTCTTCAAAGCTAAGTCTGCAAACGCAACATTGTCTGCAAAAATATAGTTAAATAGTACAGATTGCCGTGTTTATTTCGCTTCGGAAGCTGTCGCTCAGTTTAAGGGCACATGACTTCGTACTAACCCATACTAAAATAAGAATGCTGTCCGTTTGTCTGTCCTAAGCCATCAGTAAGAAGGAGGTAATTAAGAATTGGTGGAGTTAGGTTCCTTGACACTTGAGTGTCAGTCAAGATGATCACCATCAGGATGTGTTACCTGGCATCGCATTCACACATAAAAAAACAACATTCTTTTTTCTCCCTCGCTGCCTTAGCTTCTCACGATCAATGACATTTCAAGAGACACACATACACCAATAAATAAATAAGTAGCGATTGAAAAGAGAGCAAATTACAAAGTGTTGTCGTGATTAAAATAAACTAATATCGGAATTAAACAATAATAGAGGGTGTGGGGCTGATTGTTTTCAAGTTAGATATAACCATACAAAGGGTGGAGCTGGGCCCAATTGTATAATATGAGTCAGTCAGTCAGTTAAGTGCCATACGTGATACACGATTGGGCGATCATGTCTCGAAAGAGACATGACTGACTGGGCAGAAGATTATCCCGCAGTAGGTTGCCATTGCTTTCTGCAGTAGACTGGTTGCCGACCAAGGCTATAGAACCCAATGTGTCCTGTTATTTAACCCATAACTGGAAGGAATAGACGGATTAATACCTTTCCTAAGGGTATTTGCGCGTAAGTGAATGCAATGAATTCAGCTGGAATTTGAACTCGGCTCCCCGATTCCTCGTTCCGAGCCGATATCCAATGCACCACAACGCACATAATATGAGTAATAATCATTTTTGCAATACGTTTTTATTGCAAATATAAATTAAAATATGCGTAATTAATAGTAAAATTTTTAATAGTGTTACTTTATTTTGTATCATGAATTGCTTTTAAAAGAAACCCAACAGGTTTAAGGGTGGTTTAGTATTCTATAAACTGAGTTGTATAGTGACGCATTCACTTAAGTGCTATACGTGATACACGCTTGAACGATCATGTTTCTTTTGAGACTCGACTGACTGAGCAGAAGGTTTTCTTGCAGTAGGCTGCCATTACATTCTGCGGTAAGCTGGTTGCTAACCAGGGCTATAGAACCCAATCTCTTCTGCTATTTAACCCGAAGCTGGAGGGAGAAGAGACGGATTGATGTCTTTGCGCATAAGTGAATACAACGAATTCAACTGGATTGCATTCACTTACACGAATGAGGGAGTTACTGTAGAGATAGTCATCATAGAAAGGAATAAATGAAAAAAAAAGTGGGGAGGGACTCTTGTCAGAAGCGGAATCATATTGGACTAAATTTCTGGATTTTCTTGTGTTGTTCACAACATTTCAGCTGTTTGCTGATAATACGAGACTAAAACTTTCATACATAAAATTATTGCTTGTTTACTTCTGAACTCCGTCAAATTAACGTCGGTCGTAAAGGTATGTGATTTTTCGGAAACTTTTTGATAAACGTTCAATCTTCTCGAGAGCATGTGAGGGACTCCCCCTTCCCTCTCATGGGTCGGACGTTAAAATAACTTCCAGTCATCAGGTTGTCTTGTGTATGTATATCCGAAGTTCAGCTACGGTCACTTCTCGTTTTATGTAGTCGCAGCCACTAATATCTTTTGAGGATGGATTCTGCACTTGGTGGCTATGATCTCAATTTTATCAACCCTTTGATGCACCAAGATCTTTTGATATTATGGTGTGGCACCGAGTACAAAATTTACTTTGGTATCTCTTATAGTGAACAAAGTATATATTGGAGTTACCACAGATCAAATTTTGTTCTGAAAGAGCTTACATCGGTGTGTTCTTGGGGTTGCTTCCTCTAGGTTTATGCGCTCGACGTGGTGTAATGGTTAGCTTGTCTCACTAGAATAATTACAACTGAGAAGTGAGTTCGATCCTCATTGGATTCTCCATACATTCGGCCTTGTCCCACATCTAAGCTGCGCTTAAAATATCACTTCTTGGTTTTGGGGCTGAACTATTGACATCCTGGTCAAAAATAACCAACAACATTGATTAAGAGACTTCCTTTATCAAAATAAGATTTTAAACTGTTTTCTCGCTGATGCATCGGCTTTACTTAAATATACTGGCCCCTAAATAAAAAATAGGAAAAGCATTATATATATATATATATATATATATATATATATATATATATATATATATATATACTTCAGACTTTTTCGAATATTCATACAAATAGGAAGAGAGAAAATCTGTAAAAATGTCATGAAACGACACTTGACCAAAGTAACCTAACGTACACTCGTTTTTAGCAGTCAATTTATTTTGATTTGAAACAAAAAGAAAAAATACATTATTAACATGCAGACTATTGTCTTCATCGTTGCAGGAAGGTTATATTTAAGGCTCCAAGTTATACACTCAGAATTATCTCAAGGGATAAAAGATGTTATCTAAGCTTTAGTTCGTGAATTTGGTAACAAAATAATTGTGAGTATTAGAAGGGGTAGGTGGAGAATACGCTTGTGGTGTGTCAATAATGTTCAATCAAAAATGAAAATTAAGTAACTATGGAGTTTAAGATTTGGGTGGCGAAAGGAAGCAGAATAATCTGGTATATATATATATATATATATATATAACGGTTTTTATTATAATAAAGAGGATTATCGTTATTTCATTATTTCCTTCGAGATTTGTATTTTTATTGTCCAAAGATATCATATGCCCATTTTGAAAATCGCGCTCAGATGCATGAAACACTGTATTAATAAGTAAATAATTTTTAAAAAAAGAATATTTTTATATGTATCAAAAAAATGCTTTAAAGTGTTTTACATTGAACACTCCTGTATACATAAGAAAATATATTCATATCTAAATATATATATATATATGTATATGTATCGATCTTCCAGCCTCATTCTGAAAACTCATTAGTCTCTATCCGAAAATGTCACTGTACTAGAAGTCTCGCTCATAAATAAAGAGGTAATGACTAAACCTAAAAAAATAAGAAATTAACAATATATAAGTAAACAAGCATTCATTTAATATTCAGTGTATAACAAAAATATACAGTGACACAGTTTCTTGCAGAGAAAAGTGCAAATACTTTTTTAAAAAATAAACGAAAAATATATATACGCCTCTCCAAAAATATCAGATTTGGTCGGGAATAAAAAAAATACACAACGAACAAAAAAGATGGAGTCAATTATAACAAATAAAAAATAACAATAACCTTCTGCATTTATATCTTATAATGTGAACATTATCATTTCGAAACCGCAAATGAGTAAAAATCATTTTTGTACAAAAACAAAGAGTAAGAACAAAAAGGTAAAATGATTTTTGACGCCAATCATAAAAATAAAATCTTTCTAATCAGCACAAACGAGACAAGGTTGTTCAACTAATAATAAGAAGGAAAGCAGATTCCCAAAATAAACGTTACTGGAGCCTCTAACAATCTATAAATAAAAGTTTGGACTTTGTTTTCATTTAGATAACAGCATGATGTATGCTACTCAAAACAATACATCATCTTTTAATTTACACACATCAGAAAATGTTCTACCTGAATATTTTGACTTTAAAAGATGTATCTGTTAAGTTTACAAACACTATCTTCTCTTCGATTTTTCATAACAAGCAAACAATTCCCAAACATAAGTAAATGTTTGCACGACTATAAAATTAAATGTATTTTGTCATAGAGTCTTTAACAGAATAAAATAATTCATGCATATCCACACTTTTTCTAAATGTTCAGAGTAAGTTTATCAAGATGTTAACATTTAAAGAACTGGGAAGAGTCTGTTTTTCCACTTACTTCCCTTAATCTACCGTTTATATATATATATATATATATATATATATATAAAGAGAGCTAAATGTAATAACACATGGTCTGAAGATCGCTTCAAGCGTGAAATTGAGTCACCATGAAGTTTTGATTTCTTTAGTAGACAGTTAAAGCTTAAGAACACGACAATATTACCAAAACTAAGTCTGCCAAAAAAAAAAAACATGAATAGACAAAAATAAAAAAAAAAAAACGAAACCAATAAATAATGAGAAATATACTGAATAGAAGAAAATGCAAAAAGAATAAAAAATACAGACACCAATCCATGCAAAAACCCTAAATTTTTGTCGGTTGTTGTCTGACGACTTTGCGGGAAACTACGAGTAACGATTTGAATCCGAATGCTGTTTAACTTGTGACTGTGTGTGTGGAGAAAATCCATTCATACAGTGACGAAAGACTATATACCACTAGCACATTTAAGCAGTTCGTTTGATAAATCCTTTTCGAAGCATTGTGTTGGGGGAGAAGTGAACTTCAAATCTTTGACACCTTTAGCGTCCTCTCGTACGTGTGTACTCATACACACACACACACACACACACGCGCACACACTATGTGTGTGTGCATGAAACCCGGGTTGCAGTTGGTTTCAGGTTTTTGGAACGACCAAGATGTAATTATAATAATATTTAGCTCTACGCCATTGTGTGGTATTGAGCACTTTGTAATTGTCTTGGTGTACCTAAAGTAGTTTATAACTACAGGTTCCCATTGCGTGTATAATATATCTATTTATATATATATATATATATATATATATATATATATATATATATATATATATATATATATATATATATATATATATATATATATATATATATATATATATATATATATATATATATATATTATATATATATATATATATATATATATATATATATAGAGAGAGAGAGAGAGAGAGAGAGAGAGAGAGTGAGAGAGAGAGTCAAATTTTTCAAGAAGGTGACTACTTGATGTTATCGGACGAGGGAGGAGATCCCAGCTTTCAGCACCACTAGATAGTACCGGAAGAACCACGAAGTGTGAGCAAATCTGGGTAGATAGAACTGCTCTTCGGAGGATGTCGATGGTTGTGCTAGCACGAATTCACAAGTCATTGTGACCGAGGATTTGAGTTTACTGGCGTTGTTTGAATATTTATACATCTACAGACATATGCACTCATATAATATGTGTGCGATATAATTTTGACGACTTATCAAGCCATTATGGGCTATTTAAAACCGATGGATATGTTGCATCGTAAAATAATATATTTCTTTTTTGGTGAGTGAAAATATATTAAGATTTTTTAGAATAAAAGTGATTTTTACAGATATAAGTACTACGTTTTGACTGGAGTGATAGATTAATGCCTTTCCCAATCATATTTGCGCGTAAGTTAATGTAACGATCCTGAACGGAATTTGAACTCAGTTCTTGAATTTATCATTCCCAGTCACTATACTGGCCGCACACCACACATAATAAATATATATATATATAGAGAGAGAGAGAGAGAGAGAGAGAAAGAGAGAGAGAGAAAACACACGTGTATAAACACAGACAAACGCAAAAACGTCTAATAACCGTCTTCTACACACACACACACACACACACACACACACAGATAAATATTTTTGGCCTTTCTTTGATTAGGAACATTGCCAAGACTTAAGCAAAACAAGAAACTATAAAAAGAATAAAGTCGGTAATTCTGTCTACTTATCTTTTACTGTTTCTCACCTTTTATCTTTGTTTTTTTTTTTTTTTGGTTTTTCGCGTTAAACAAAAATGGCGACAAGAGAAAGGCAACAAATTAGTAATTCTTATCATCTACTAATATTTTTCCCTGTTTTGCTCTACTATAAGTCGTCTTCGCCTGACCACGAGAGGAACAAAAACATCAAATTATATCTATTTGTTTATTCAATTGAACTTAAGACAACTGAGTGCAAATGTCTACAACTTACTCAGCAGTTTCAAAAACTTGTATATTATCACACACACGCACACACACTATATATATAAATATATATATATATATATATATTATAATAATCCGGTGTACATCCGACCGACCACAGTTGAGTTTCATACGAGCTATGCGCGCATTTTCAGCCAGTGTCTCCTGGTTTATTCCATTGTAAGAGCATTAATACCCCAGCGATGTTACACTGAGAGTAGCTGATGAATACATATACTGTATATTGTACTCAATAACTAATATCGCCATGAGTGAAAGACCCGTAAGGAGAAGAATCAAATAGTCTAAGAACCTCTGATATTTGAGGAAAAAAGCCCCCAATATTTTTACAAGTCTGTCAAAAATGTGCCTAATGGCATGAGAACAACTGAACCACAATGGACATAACGCAAAAAGCAAAAATTACTCGGCAATTTCGAACAGGGTCCCAAGAACCCATATACACATTCTATATATATAGATATAAATGCTCTGCCATTGTCATATATATATATATATATATATATATATATATATATATAAAGAGAGAGAGATTCGTAGTGTGACATTTTCACATGATATGTGACTTGAAGTAGTGTTTAAAGACAAAGGCTGTTGTTCTGTAGTAGGCCGTATCGGTTGAATCTCTGCGTTAGTCTCTACAATTGTTTTCATTTGTGTACCTGCATTTTGAACCATGGGTGAACTCTTTCAATAGACTCGTTTTAAGACTAAATAGGAGAATTTTCAGTAAGTTCTTTGAGAGTTACGTTATGCTGACGATGTGGATCTCGCTGTTCATACCGAAAAGGGCATGCAAACCATAATGAACCATTTTTAGAACAAAATCTGTTCGGGTTAATCATCAGCATAAAATCTATGCTTATGTAGATACATCCTCCAGCGCAACGTTATGTTGAAATAACATTTTTGCTCATGCTAAGAAGTTCCAAATTGTTGATACCTGTATCTAGCTTGGACATTTGCTATTGATTATTCTTTGGATCCCGAAGTCAACCATAGAATCGCAAAAGACAGTATAGTTTTCAGTAAATTGGCCAAATAGTTCTGGTCAGATTGAGACATTTCATTCGACACTAATACTTGTGTCTAACAATCATGTGTCCTTATTGCTCTCCTGTGGTCTTTGGAGCCATGAATAACCATCTAACCTTAGAAAGATTTCACCAAAAGCGCCTTTGACGTGTCTTAAACATCAAGTGTCAGGCTTACCCGTCAGACACATTTTTTCTTTTGCAACGGGCCGAAACACACATAATAGAGAAACTGTTCATTCGCAGTCAACTGCGCAACGCAAGGAATCTCAAGAGAATAGAAAATTAAAGATTGCCTAAGCACCTGTCTTATGGAAAGCTCACTCTTACCCCAAACACAAACCCAAAAACGTTTCAAAATGATGTGAAAAACAAATTAAAACTCTTGAAATTATTATTAAAGACTGATTTTAAGAAAAAAGAGGCAGCGAATAAGTTTGGTTGGAGAAAGTTAATTTTCGATGGTTGCAATCGTTTTGAGGTCAAAAGGGTTGATATTTGACATTGAAAGGTTATTTAGCTTCGATCCCAGAAGATATCCAGTCCAAAATTGGATGTCACATCTGCGGGAAGGTTGTTCTATCTCAAACCGGATTTGTTAACCATCTATGATCACATCGGCAGTTTAATGCCGACCATGTGAATGTTCATCCTGCCAGACCTGCAGGCTACTTACGTCAGTTTTGTGATAAAATATGCCGGGCTGAAGCAGCACATGAAAGTGCACGAGATGAAAGACATTTTCTAGATTCCCCAAATGTGTTTTGTGTGTAAAAATGTATTCAGGAGCGAGGCAGGTTTGCATCTGTGGACCCACGATCACTCACCTCTACGTTGACGAGATGGCCTCCTTCTGTAAAGGGGTGGTTGGTTATGAAATTATATATATATATATAGTCTTTATCTAGTATCCAAGAATTTAATTTCTTTGCTGATCACTTCCTTTATGATAATGTCTTTGGTGACTAAATTCAACACCAGTGGGAAAATTTAGGACTAGAAGCTTCCAGTTTCACTAAAACCGACTGTCGTCATCCATTCCTTATTGCCGTTTACCATTACGAGAGTTGGTTGATGATGAAAAAAAATCAGTGTAGAAGATAGTGCCGGTGGCGTGAATTTACTTTAGGTGGATCTCAGTTTGCCAGAAAGTGACCAACGCACTTGATTTCTTGACATTCCTCTGCAACATATATGGAATGAGACGTGCTGAATCCAGTTATGAAACTGCAACGGACTGCCTCTGACTCGAGTGACGCCCTCTTCATCCGCTGGTCAAACCGTTAAGATGTGTCATAATCATCCACTTGTTTCACCGCTGGGAGTCTTTGGGGTTGGTCACGCTTAGTCTGGGTCCTCCTCTTTGACCTTGCTGAGAATTTTGGCTCCATCGGGATTTTAGAACTCCAGGCAGTATAGGTCTCAGAGTTTATCTAAATTAATAATAATAATCCTTTCTACAATAAAAGAGACGATTATATATATATATATATGTATGTGTGTGTGTGTGTGTGTGTGTGTGTGTGTGTGTGTCACTTTGGCTCTTCTTATCGTAGTGTTTTACCCAGTGAATGTCATTAAACCGTCACTGAAGGTGGTATTGAGTTCTTTCTCCTAGACTGATTTACAATCAAAATTTGGGAACTTAGACGGTGGGGGAGAATAGACCAATTCATACCTTTCCCAATCGTATTTGTGCCATAGTGAAGGCAACGGTTCGAGTGGAATTTGAACTCGACACGAGTATTCCACTTTCCAGGCTGATAACTGCTACGCTGCGCGCACACTGATAATGACTCTAGGCTCCTGCGAAATATTGCATTAATTTCTGAGCACCAACAAACCTTCTTTTTTAACGTATTACCATTGTAAAATAATACTTGCTGTATTCTGTCAGTGATGCGTAAAATAAATCTTGACAGCATTTTTTTTTTCTCCTGTCAATGCCTTTCTGTGGCAAAATCATTGTTATGCATATAATGGTCCCATTCTGGCAGTGAAGCATGGATTAATTCTGAAATACTGACAATTCTTTTTGACGTGATTTTCCATGCACATGTAGACTGAATACCAAAAGTTTCAGAGAAAAAAGCATTGATCGTTGCTTAATAACCAACTTTCTCCACTAACAACTAGAAATACAGTGTGTCCATAAAGTCCGTGTGCACTTTAAAGTTATAAATTTTTAAAGTGCACACGAACTTTATGGACATTATGTATTTAATTAATGCTGAAATAGCTGCAGAGTGGGAGGAATGAAAGTTTTGATGGGTTTGTTTAATAAATCCGACCTGTGATATATATAATCATAGGGGGGAATGAAAGTTTTGATGGGTTTGTTTAATAAATCCGACCTGTGATATATATAATCATAGGGGGGAATGAAAGTTTTGATGGGTTTGTTTAATAAATCCGACCTGTGATATATATAATCATAGGGGGGAATGAAAGTTTTGATGGGTTTGTTTAATAAATCCGACCTGTGATATATATAATCATAGGGGGAAATGAAAGTTTTGATGCCTTTTTTTAATAAATCCTACCTGTTATATATGTAATCATTAGAGAGAAAGAAAGTTTTCATGTATCTGTTTAATACATTTGTCCCGGATATGACTCGTTGCGTTGACCGTCAGCTATAATTAATCTCAGTTGGATTGCTGTTGGCAATCAAAAACATACAAACATTACCTGTTTCAAAAGAAACCTGAAATTCTTCTTCTTCTATGTGCCCTGTCCCTTCAGGACGTAGGCGATCATGGTTCTCCACGTCTCCCTATCCCTTGTAGCTCTTAGTATGTTTGCTTCTGTTACTCCTGGCAACTCACGTTCCGTCATCCACCTGATCAGGCCCTGCAAATATATTATTCGCTGCCTTCCTCTGTCTCTCTTTTCTTCTATCTGGCCCGTCAGTATCAGGTTCTCCAAGCCCTCCTTCCTCATTGCGTGTCCCAGGTACTTCAGTTGTCTCTTCATGATGCTCAGTATTAATTTCCTTTTTGTTGCCATTCTTTCCAACACCTCATCGCTGCTTGCATGCTCAGTCCACGATATCCGCAGCATCCTTCTGTAGAACCACATTTCCGCTGCTTCCAGTTTTGTCCTTATTTTCGATGATATTGTCCAGCATTCACTGAGGCGACGCAAAAGTCACCCAAGAGCTTAATTCACCTAAAGAGACATTTCTTGACAAGTCAGCAACACAAAAATAAATTATGCAATTCCCTGCCGAAATGAACTCTAATACAAAAAGAAAAATCTTAAAACAAACTGTGAGTTGGTTTTGAAGCCAAATACAAATGTAGATCTAGTCCGACAGAGATTTGGTTGAAGATGTAAGTACTTAGCTGCAAAGGCAAACAAAGAACCAACAGTCACTGGCAACATAGAATCCCTGCTGGAAAAAGAAAAAAAATTGCTTATCAAAAATCACCAAAAATTTATAAGAATGATGCAAAAGTTACCAGCGTTTTTAATTTTTTGTTTAACCAAAAAGTGCCTGGGACAAGTTATCGTATATAAAATAACTTAACTGATGAATTTACCGCCCGGACGTTTATTTAAACATTTTCAAGAAAGCACATTCTGATTAGATTAACTCCCAGACCAAAATATGTGAATATTTCGTTTCTCAAATATATTCGTTTAATTACTCTGGGGAGCTTAGTTTAAAATTCTTATCGAGAGGGGGTGCTAAATCAAGCATTTACAGTATTCAGTTATCAAGGAATCCTCTCACACTTTTTTTAAAACTTTCATCTAAATTGTGCCATCTGTTGTTAAATAACGATTTTTAACTCGTTTTTAACTTGCTGAATTATTTAAGGAATTTTTTAAATGTATGCAACTACTTGAAACTGCAAAAGTTGATGCTTGAGGAAATAAAAAACAAGTGATATTCTGAAGGAATCACTTCCAGAGAAAATGCTGCATGTGGAAAAAAAGAACTTCCTTTTAAATTGGCTGCGTTGCATTTGTAAGTAGAAGATGAGTGGTTTCATGCAACATAATTACTATTCGAGTTTTCGTAGTTGATCATTTGTACTTGTAGAGGAATTCTTCTCTAGAAGTAGTTTAATGGAAGGTTTGGCTCCACAAGCAATCCTTAACCGCATGTGGTGGCAATAGGTTGCCAGTTCTTACTGCGGTAGACTGGTTGCGAACCAAGGCTATAGAACCTAGTATATTCTGATATTTACCCATAGATAGAGGGAAGAAAAGATTGATTCATATCTTTCCTAACTGTATTTACGCGAAAGTGAATGTAATAAATTCGACTGGAATTCGAACTCGGCTCTCCAATTCCTCAGCCAGAGCCGCTATCTATCACTGATGCCTCCGCGCCTCTATTCGATTTTCGAGCCTCCACCCAAATCTTTTTTTCTGTTCCAGTACGTCATTTAAGGATGTGCGTTATGGTGAAGTGGATATAGACTCGCAACGAGAGATCGGCGTACTGAGTTCGAATTTCAATTGAATTCCTTGCAATCACTTACGCACAAATCCCCTTGGAAAAGGTATTAATCCGTCTTTTCCCTCCAGTTATAGGTTAAATAATAAGACAGATTGGGTTCTGTAGCCTTGGTCGGCAACCAGTCTACCGCAGAAAGCAAAGGCGGGATAATCTTCTGCTCAGTCAATCATGTTTCTTTCGAGACATGATCGCCCAAAGTGTGTATCACGTGTGGCACTTAACTGACTGATGTCATTTAAACAACACAATGACTTATGGGAGTAAGGTTTTTTGTATATTTTTTCAGCTTTCAACAATTCTTAACGAATTCTTATTGAATACCAATCAAGAACAAGGAATACCCCTTCTATTCAAATAGATTTAAATTAGGTCGATGTGTTCAATGCTTTACTGGTGAAGGCCAGGATTTTTCTTCGTTTTGGATTCTCGTAATACATTTTTGTCGTCAGTAGCTTCTTTTACTTGCAGAGCCCATTCAGGACGTGGTCAAACATGCTCCTCTATAACTTACTATATCTTATAGCACTAATCTATATTTGTCCTCTTACTATCCCTCCCATTCAGGATGTGGTCACATATGTTCCTTTATAAATTACTATATCTTATAACACTAATCAATGTTCGTTCCTTTACTATCCCTCCCATTTCCTCTTCTTCCATTTACACAAACTCATTAGTTATTTTATTTGCTGCTTCTCTGAAAAACCTCAACTGCTCCAGGCCCAATTTTCTCATTCTATGCCCCATCTTTCCGGTCCTAAACAAAAGGACCCTTTTCGTTCTCATTTTCCTTAAAACTTTTTTCCGATAGTCGCATGTTCTGCCCATGGTTTTATCTTGCAGAACCCCATTTCTGTTACTTCAAGTCTCTTCATTTTTTGTAAATAAATTGTTCAGCATTCACTGCTATATAGGAGGGCTGATATGACATAAAGGTTCAATTTCTCTGTCAGCTTCTTTTTTCGTACTTCCCGCCTGTGGAATTCCCTTCCGTATACTTGCTTCCCTGACAGCTACAATTTCCATGAATTTAAATGCAATGTCAATTGCCATCTCTTTGACTTGCATCCCTTCCCTGACAACTCTTGTATCATATTCTTCTCTCTTTCCACTCTACTCTCATACAGCTCTCATCACATCAGTGTTCTCATCTTTCTTATCAATTCTCTGACTCCCCCTGTAACTTGTTTCTCTTTCTCACCACTTACCTCTTATGTAACCCCCTACGCATCAGTGGCAGCACTGCCTTGCTTGAAGTGAAATGATTATAAACCAAATTCTTGGTTTTCTAAGGAAATTTTTCTTTTTCTTAATACTTTGCTCATCTTCTGGAAGGCATCTCTTGCTATTCCAATGTACCTTCAGATTTTTGTGTCACCTTTTTCATCATAAAGGTTGTTCACTCTTACTGCTGTTTTTAATAAAATTTCCCTGTCCTTTAATATTGAATCTCTGCAAGGCGTCTTCTACTAGTTCTATGTGTCTTCTGATTTCTGTATCACATCTTCCATCGTCAGTCGTAGCACTTAGCAAACTGTCCAAAAATGAGATTCCCTCTGTCAAGCTAGAAAGCAAAGTTGCCTCTCCAAACTGACCAATTTTCATTTCCATAAATAACATTTACATGAATTTATGGAGAAAACACATTTTAAAAGTTTCTCAAATTTGAGAGGCTAAGGCTTTTTACGAACCTTTTTTCTTTCAGTATGCCGGGAATCATAGCACCTCACAGATTTCCTGTTGTCTGTGAATTGTCATAACTTCTTTAGAAAAAGAGTGAGTCTGAAAGCATTTACTTGGTTCTTTAATAGGTAAATATTGGTTGAAGTAATTCTTTACTCTTTACCTCTTTGTCCTTGCTCAACCATTCATTTTTGGTCGCCATTTTCTTTAAAAATTTTGTTACATATTCAGTTCACGGGATTCTCAGCACACTTCTGTAGAACCACATTTCTGTTACCTCAAATCATTATTTTGAGGATATTGTTTGATATTTCCTGTCTTATAGGATGACTGATATTACATAAGAGTACGACACTAAACTTTTGTTTGTTTGTTTATAACAAAATTTCCCTGTTTCTTAATACTTTGTGCAGCTTTTAGAAGGTATATTTTGCTATTCCAATTGGTAAAGATAGCGGAGTAATTTCCGTTTCCTTTCTCAGGGTTTTGCATTATGATTTTTCCTTCTCAAAGAATAGCTGCTACCGAAAACTACAGCACACGGTACAACTTACTATTTAATCCATACATAAAGGATATCTTTCCCAAAGACATTAGACCTCAATAGATTAAGATAGACATTTTTCTGAGTGACGCAAGAAGAGAAAAACAAGCGTTCAAACATTGAGTAATATTTCTCAGATAACGTTAAACCTGTTTGCCTAATTTCAAAATATTTCGTCATTATTCATTAGCCGAGTACTTAGCATGTTCCCTTCACCTATCTTGTTTGAAAGCCGGGGAAGTAAACATTTTTTTTTGTATTTTTAACAGCATATTGCTTTTAAACATCAAGACACATGACTCTTCACAGATTTTCTATTATGTATGAATTTATATAAGTCAGTCAGTTAATTGTCATACGTGATACCCTCTCGGGCGATCATGTCCCCTTCGAGAAATAACTGACTAGGCAGAAGATTTTCCCGCAGTAGGTTTTCATTACTTTTTGTGGTAGACCAGTTGCCAAGCAAGGCTATAGAGTCCAATCTGTCTTGCTATTCAAATCCATAGCTGGAGAAAGAAAAAAAATGGATTAATAATTTTATTCTTTTATTTCTGTGTAAATGAATGACACGAATTTAATCGGAATTCGAACTCGGCTCTCAGATTTCTCATTCCGAGCCGATATCCATTACACCACAATGCACATCTTTAGTCACATCTTGGTAAAGATACTGTAGTGATTTCCGTTACCGTCTTCAGATTTGTTCTTCTGCGAGAAGAGCTGCTGCCCAAAGCTACAGCGCCCAGTCTAAACTAATATTTAAACTACAGTTAGAGGATAAAGAACTATGTTCATGCCTTTCCAAACGTTAACTTAGCACGCCGATTCTACTTTCCGTGTTTATAACTGTTCAAATAGCGTACGACCGTCTAATTGCCTCTAATATTTTTTAAGTTCGCGTCTTGTTTGTTCGGCATCTTTAAACTTTATTCAGAGAAGTAAACAGCTCTTTTCTTTTCTGTTTATATTCTGACCTGTAGAATATTATTACGAGGTGATTGCGGAATTTCTTCTGCGTGGCGGAAGCAGAAGAAGAGCAAGTGTTCAAACACTGAGCAATGTTCCTTTCCTTAAGATCACAGGAAGCCTGTTTGTTTAGCTTCATAATCCTTTGCCGTCATCATCAGTTCCATGATCGGGTGTGGTCGTAGTGCCACCGCGCAAATGAGCATATTTGGTTTGAAAGTCGGAAGTATTTATTCATTCATTCATGCGTAGCGTATCTCGGGCAAGTAAACCTGGCGAAGCTCTTCCTCCTCCAGGTCAAAACACAGCTGAAGACTACTATTTTTGGCCTAGGGAACTCACCACCCTGGCCGTTGATTTCACTCGAAGAGGCTCTTCTCCCAGCAATGCCGTGTTATCTTGCATATATAGCTATTAAGCCTAGTCTAACCCCGTTGTTATAGATGGTACCTGACCTTATGTTTTATTTTCCCATTTATTCTTGTTTTAAAATCTGCTTAATCTTCTTCACGAGAAAAGACTGGTGGGGGGGGGGGGCGGTTGTGTCGAATCCTTCGTAATACACGTGAACGACAAAAGTAAAAAGTAATGAAAAATTGAAAAAAGACAGTTTTTAAGTTTCCCTAGCAAAGATGATGCTGGGAACTTTTGCATCAACCTATTAAAACGAATGGCCTGAATATTTATCATATAATTAGCAATGCTTTGAAAAGCATCTGTGTTTTTGGAAGATACGCTTGGTGCTAGAAGCCACTAGTTTGGTTGCGAAGCAAGAAAGAGTGAAGAATTGCAAGAAAGCTCTGTGGTTATTCAAAAAATAAAATAAAATAATAAGGCTTTCGAATCAAAATATTTAAAGATGTGCCAGAGACAGTAAGATGCAAAACTGGAAGGATTATTCCGATTTTGTAACATGAAAATGAAAACAGAGAACTGATATTGTTCTCTACCTTATCACAAACAACACATCACACTTTTGGGAAGGCAATTTGCATTTGATGCGCCTTATGGCTAAGGATCGATGCAAAGCAAGAAAACAAAACAAGGTGTTACAAAATTCTAAAGCACAGAACAGTAACAATTTTAAGATTTAACGATTATAGACTATATTGTCTATATCAATATCACCAAAGCAAAGAAACGACAATGAAAAAAATCTTGAGCTTTAAAAACTATTTTTAAAAAGTGTTATATATGTTTAAACTAACAACATATAAAAAGAGTGAAAAAAATCCATTGAACCATTATATATATATATATATATATATATATATATATATATATATATATATATATTAAATTATTTTTATAACATCTATTGCATGGAATTGATTGGTTTTTATGGCATATCAACCTTGGCTGGTCATTTAATGCCAACTAAATTTTATTTATTTATTGCTGGTAATACCTTTTTCTTTCAACAATTTATTTTTGTTTTTATATAAGTTTTGTGTCTTTTTGCTTTTCGAGTATCAAGATTCATTGGGATTTGTTTTTAAGGGCAGGGTCTCCAAGTCCTACCCTGTTATTTAACGCATAACTGAAGGGAAAGGACGGATTAATAAATTTCCCAAGGGTACCAGTGCTTAACTGAATGCAGGGTATTCAACTGGAATTCGAACTCGGCTCACCGATTTCTCTAAACGGGCCGATATCCACTGCACCACAATGCACATCCATCACTAAACGCTTACAGCACCTGGTATTCCCAAGCGGTCATCCATCTAAGAATTGACCAGGCTTAATGTTGCTTAACTTTGGCGATCGAGCGAGAAACGCTGTATTCAACGTGATATAGCCGTAAGCCTGCATGGAGTTGAAGAGATGGGTTTAATAACCCAGTGAAATGGCTATTCTCCAAATGTAACATTTCAATTTATGTGTGGAATGAATATTCGCTCTGTCAATTCAAATTTACATCGAGCTCTTTGTTGGATCAGTTTTAATATTTAACCTAATATTGCTAGGATCCATTGGGATTATTTACCAAATTTTTTCTATGATTACTGGCGATATATATATAACATATTTACGGGGAGAGGGCTCAATGTGAGAGATCGAGCATTTATAGATACAGGCAGTGTGGACGTAGAAATCAACGCTTTTCCTCGACTGTCATTCCCACTTCAAGCTATCTTCAGATCATGTGTCATTACTCGTTTAGTGGTTCTAACTCTTTCTTCCATATTATTTAATCGCCCCCATCTCCTTTCTTCTCTATAAATAGATAGATATATTTTTAAGATTATTGGTGTCGTGAAACTGGCAGTAACTATACAGTTGTTTCCTATATCGCAACTGTCTATATCTATAAACGCTGTAACGCCAATATTAAACACAAGTTTCTGATAAATATTTTAAACTGTGTATGTCCATGTGTGTGATTAAAGTTGTATAAGTGAATGACGTAATGATAAAATATGTAAGACAATTTGGAAATGTTCTATTTTTCTGCTGTGGAATGCCTTGATCTTTAAATAATAAAATAATAAAAAAGCAGGGGTAAATTTAGCTGCAATCCAATTTCTATAACGATACAGTTAAAGTAAAAATTTAGCTTTCAGCCACTGAAAATAAATCACATTTTTGTTTCTTTCATGTAGATTTAGTTCTTGCGAAATCAATTATTTTCTGATGACGTTGGTTTATCTGTGAACTATGCCAAAGTGGAAATTTACAAAATGACATTATATATATATATATATATATATATATATATGAACATATTTGTTTGAACATTATATTTGATCGATACTCGTATTTAAGTAGATATTCTGTTTAGAATCAAACACTATATATATTTATTTCTACCGGCCTGGTTATTTACGATAAATTAAATTGATTATAAACAGAATATCTACTTAAATCTAGTATCGGTCAAAAATAATGTTCAAACAAATAATTTCAAATTGTCGGTTGCTTACAAACATTTCGTTAATCTTCGTGAATTTCCGTAACATTATATATATAGAATATAGTTACGATTTGGATCGGACTCTCTTTGCGCTGTCAAAGTTGTCTTAGTTTAATTTCAAGAAGCGCTGAGCACTTTAGATTTTTGCAGAAGCGGTGTTATTTTGCTCTTTTGCCTTTTTTCCTATTTATTTTTTACTTTTGTTTCGGCACTTTACCGATTAATTAAATTGTTATATATATATATATATATGTTTGTATATGTGTGTGTGTCTTTGTCTGTTTAATTTAACAATATATAGATATTATGTCTATTTAATTTTATACTGTAGCTTTTTTCTAACCCAAGTACTTTCAATCTCCTCCGAGATCATCAACAGGGGAAATTAAAAAGACAAACTTACTGTAACTATGATAAAATCTGCATTCTTTTGTGATGGTGTTTTTTTTAAAGAACATCCGTGAACGCGCTCTGTTATAATTATTCTATAATTTTAATTGTAGCTATGGAATTGTTTTGTAAAACAATCACTTCAAGGGAGCTGACCGGAAATTAGTAGAATACAAAACGGCATTGAATAAAAACTGATTAGAAAGCTGGAAAAGATCAGTATAAAATAAACAGTCATAATATATCTATATTATTCAATGAAACATGTTTGAATGAAAATTATATATATATAATTTTCAAAAATCCAAATATGAACAAAAAGTAATATTTTCCAAAGAAAAGATTAAATTACTAAGAAAAGTGCTCAAACAATTTTCAAAAGATTAAAATACAAAGCAATTTAAAAATAAAATAATTAGAACAGCAACAATTCTGCTACTATGGCTTCTACTAATTCCAATTATATATATATATATATATATATATATATATATATATATATATATATATATATTGGGGGAGCGTGTGCATATATGTGTGTGTGTGTGCAAAGGAACAGAAACCTGTTGCATATTTGTAAATCAAGATAAGTATTAAAATTAATGATAGATGCGATACTAAATTTTAGTTGGATAGAATCAAATTAACAATGCTACATCATTCTTTTTTTTTTTAATTCAAGTAATCTCATCTTAAAGATTTAAAACAGAAATACTTGGTTTAATTTGAAATAAATCAATTTCTTTAAAATGTTAGCAAATTCAGAAAGACTTTCTTTCTCGTAAATAAGCAAAATTAAGAAACCTGATACATAATTAGAAAACAAAAACACAAAGCATCGAAATGTAAAGAATGTATTATTAGTGATAATCCTTAAACTAAATTTTAATTATACATCATAAAGATAGAAAAGAACGAAGAAAAACAATGTTATACTTGCCTCAACTTACCCGAGATAAAAGACTAAAATCAAATTTCTTTCCAAGTTAGCAATTTCACAAACTATATATTTAAAAAAGTACTTTGTGTTCAAAGACTGGTTTCTCTAATGCAAAGCGGTTTAAAATGCTAATTTAGTGCAGAAAACAGAGCAAGAAGATACATTTTTGTTACGTGTGTGCAAAGCTGTCTTTTAGAATTTAGCAAAGGGCAAAATCATCCCAGCTGATTTGCGACTCTCTGGGTGTTATACTGAAAAAAGAGCGACGCTTACCTCAGAATACTGAATTTCCATCACAAACACGATATTTCCCAGCAGTCAGCATTATTTAAAAAAAAAAACAAACCGAAAAAAAAAAAAACGTGCACAATTTTTAAGAAAAAATAGTGCTCCAAACCTGAAGCCTATAAACCTGATGCAAAGCGGGAGAATTTTAGCATTAAATGTTAAGACAGCGTGCAAAACAACCATGAGAATTGCTGTATTTGTTATCGAGCAATTGTTTTTCAAACAATTTAGCAGTTGTTATTAGTCTCAGACTCAAAGAAACTAATGCTTACCACAATATACTGTAAACAAGAGACAATATTCCGTCAAGCAATCAATATAAAACGGAAATTGCAAAAAAAAATAATAATAAGCTTTTAAAAGTGTGATGTCGACAGTAAAAATATGAAAATTTCCACAAAGTTAATTTGTATTTTGATGGCGTAATAAAAGAGGAAAAGACTCCAATATAAACGGTATTGCATAATAAAAAAACTGATTCTACACAAACTATCTCAAAATCTTAGAATGTTGGTCAATTTTTCATGAGGAATCTTCAAGCAAGTTTTGATTTGCAATTAGATGTTTCCCTCCGAAAGGAGTATGAATACATCCTTAAATAGAATATAACGGCGTTGACAATTCTGCATGTTGACTTTATAATTTTCCTAATGGAACTACTTAAATAGACTGGTTCCTTCGTAAAAAAAAAAAACAAAAAAAAACAATAGGAGACATTTTTTCCAGAGAATATTTTTTGTAGTTTAGCGTTCCTTAGACTTTCCTTAAACCGGTTCACTTGTTAGAGTCGAAAGATACTGATTTGTTATCGATTTAGAAAAGAGTCTCTATTCATAATATTGATACACTGTAAAATTAATCCATAACATTTTAAAAAGTTTTCAGTACTTAACAGTTTGTTTAGAAATGCCAGATACTTACGTCACCGATATCTGCGTACCAAAACCAGAATTTTCTTAAAATTTTATAAAAAAGATTTACTTTAAATAAGGAATAAACGGATATATGATTTTATTTGTGTTTTAATTTAAGAAAATATTTTAAATAAGCAATTGTTTGACGACAGTATTTTTTACACAGTGGTGTATTTTTGGAGACTTTTATATTCAGCGTCAGACTGATTTTGAGAACTGGATTATGTTAGTGGGTTCGTGCCACTTGTCATAATTTGTATTTTATTTCTGAGATGAGTAATCAACGAGATAATCCACATCAGCCAATCTATGGACACCTGATGATGACCAGAGGGTACTTGGTCGAAACGTTGTGTATATTATAACACCTATATCAAACAAGATAAGAACAAATGTTCGAAATAATTCCAAAATTATATTTGACTTCTGTTGAAAAAATGATACATAACTGCATGAATTTGACATCCTATCACAAAGATTGCTTTGCAAAATAAAGTTGCCTCGAAGTTCTCACATTTCTAAATCATTCTACCTTAATGGAGGTGCCTCCCTAGGGTTCTATTCTTTGACCTAGTTTGTCCGTAAGTTCATCTACAACATTCTCGATATCATTAGTTCTCGACTCTGAATTTATGCTGATGACACAACTATTTACTTCTGGTAAGTCTGACAAATTCGGTAAAATCAAATAAACAGCTAATTTAAAAAATGAATTTGGATTTATTGTTAACTGGATGAATAAATGGCTTCTTAATTTTAATCACTCCAAAACTGAATTACTCTCTTTTAATCTAAGAAAACCAATTTTGAATTCTATCAACATGGCTGATGCTAACCTTCAAGAGTGCAACTTATTGTACATTTTCGGTTTCACGTTTTTTACTGACATGAAGTATAATGATTACACTGAATCAGTTGCTTCGCGGATCCGAGTTCGAATACCAGTTGAATTCCTTGCATTCATTTACGCACAAATACACTTGAGAAAGGTATTAATCCGTCTCTTCCCTCCAATTATGGGTTAAATAATAGGACAGATTGGGCTTTATAGCCTTGCTTGGCAAGCAGTCTACCGCAGAAAGCAATGGCAACCAACTGCGAAATAATCTTCTACCCAGTCAGTCATGACTCATTCGAGACATGATCGCCCAAGCGTGTATTACGTATGGCACTTAACTGACTGAATTCGTGCTAGACATTTTTTTTCTCGACAAAATCTTTTGCACATTCATAAGTATACTTCTGTGCATTGAATATTGACGCCACATCTGGTTTGGTACTTCTGCTATGTATTTATTCAAAGAAAAATCTGCTATATTTACGGCCCTTACCTTACGTTAACTTACCTTCCCTACAACTATTTACATGATAATTGTTATAATGACCTTTCCTCTTTGATATTTCAACGAATTTAAATGCAGCACAAGATTGACAGCCAGGTGTTGAAGAATCACAAAATGTGCTTGGGCAATCGTCTGCAATAGAAATTTACCAGTAACCCTAGTATACACCATAGTTTCCCAAGACTGATAGATGCCTAAGTTATTCCCTAAAAATGCTACATTACTTTCTAACGACCTCATCTACCGCTATAATTACTCTTGGTCAATTACAGGCGCAAAATTAAGGTAGTTGATTTTACGACATTTTAATACTTGCTGGGCCCGTTCTTTTTTAATTAATTTTATTCAGCACTATATATACAAGTCTTATAGGGTAAAAATAATGAATTAAGTTTTTATGTAAAACTTTCTACATTAATTCCTACTAAGAATTATTCCCATAATTTTTTTATGTTTCATATATTAAATATTTCATCAAAGATTTCATGGCAAAATGTTCAGAAGCGCTTCAGTATTCTTTAGTTCCGCTATTCCAAGACTACACAACTACGATCCGCAGTAGCACGGACACAGAGTTGAGGCTTTTACTTTGCTTTCTTATTCCAGTGGTATGGAGGAAGTTCCACCAAGAAAGATTATTCGTAGGAACTTACTCTTTTTTTTTTTTTTGTAGAACAAACTGAGGAGAGGATCCATTCGAGGTCACGACGATCATTACTACTTCAAGACTAGGGACAAGCGTTATCTATCCTTATAATAAGCACTTCTTACGTTCTCTATTTGCAACAAACTAATTCAAAGCCACTCTACCTTGAGTAGTTCTTGCGCTCTGTATTAGTTCAACTTATGCATTATATATATATATATATATATATATATATATATATATATATATATATATATATATAATCCTGTCGCAAATAAAAACGTTAGTTTTATTATAAAAAATCCTTTACAGAAAATTGGTCATAAAATTTATCAAAATTAGTAAAAATGACATTATGTGTGTGTGCGTGTATAAGGACATACATATATGTTTTATTCTTATTGAAAATTATTAGAAATATATATGTATTTAATGTTATATATATATTATCATTTCAAAACCAAAGAGCACATATTCTTCTTTAATGAGATTTCTTGAATATTAAGACCGGTAAACGAAAATAAATAAATATATTGTTTAATAAATAAATGGAGCGTCTAGTCAAGTATGAGTATCTACTAAAAATAACGTTTGAAGTGATAAAATCTGTCGGATTGATAAATAAAAATTGATTACCTTAGAAAATGAATATATATATATATATATATATATATATATATATATATATATATATTCGCACAATACACGCACACGCACATTATATATATATATATATATATATTGAAAATTTTTATAACTCAATCCTGGCTAGAAGCAATCGAATGTCTAGCCGTACTGATGAGCTGTAATACCGTGAGGCAGATCTGTCTGCGGATGACTATATATATATATATATATATATATATATATATATATGTATATATATATTCTGTTCATAATTTTCAAATCATAAATATTTCATCAGAACCTCATACTGAGTAAGTACCGACTCGCTTCTTCCATGAAAAATTACTCATTTAATATCTAATGGACGCTGGACAATGTTCTACCGATGAGTGCTGAGAAAAACAGAGACAGAGCACATGAGCAACGAGAAGGTTTTAAAAAAAAGTAAAAAGCACAAAGCAACCCCTACTTACATCCAGGAAGAATCGAAATTTCTGGGGCATAAAATTAAGAACGTAGTTTTGGAGAATTTAGCACTCGCAGGATATATTGAAAGCAAGAGAAGCAAGTAACCTTAATTTCGTTTCGTACGAATGGATGTCAAGACAATTCCTACAATAGGAAAATCAGAATAAAGCCTCGTATCCGGTCTCTTCCGGATTATGATTTGCTTGACACTGGAAATATTCTGCGAAAGAGGTCGTACGTCTTGATGAAGAACATCCATAATGCCAGATCTCAAGTGGAAAACAAAAAACCGTGTGAAAGACGAAATTATCCTATTATAATTGTTATTGTCACTCTCTTCGTTAGTTTGCACGAGGGTTATATAATGAACTATTCCGTTTTGATTGTGTGGAAAGAGTGAAAGTCACTACTTGATTTCTGTGAGAAAGTGTTTAATGGCTGTGTCAGTGAAATGAAAAAGTTGCCAATTTCAGATCTTTTCATTTTAACCACTTCTTAAAATAAACAGCATATTTATGATTGTTATTATTATAACTATCATAACATTTCATTAAAGTTATTAAGCTCAAATTCGACGATGCGATAGCGGAATTTCTACAAATATGTTATTGTCAGAGAACTCACCATGAGCTTATTCAGTCATTAAATGAACAATGAAGCTGCATCAGAAAATACAAATAAGAAAATCATAAAATTTTCACGGGTTAAAATCTAGTAATTATTATTATTATTATTATTATTATTATTATTATGAGAGTGTAGTCCGCCAACTAAGTGACGGTGGGGTACAAATATATGAACCCTAATATATCCATTATGACACCCAGTCTGATAATGATAAACACTGTTTCGGGAATTTGGTGGTTTACAAATTAAGGTTTCAATCTCTATTCCATTGCAGTAGAGACATGGCAACAACCCAACTAACAATAACCGAGTAGTATTAAGAAAGAACAAGACGAAATATCTGAAGACATTATCACAAGAACGAGAACAATCTTCTCGCGTAGATTAAATAATAAGTTCAGTTGTAAATTCCCATTCAAAGAACATCACATGGCGTGGAGGTGTAATGGCTGCTGATACCTTGGCCAAAGTAGCTTCGCATAACAGAATAAATAAAAATTTCAAACTTTTTTTTTCCTCCCAAATGAAGCATGAACTCCAAAAAGGGGGAGAAAAAAAAAACAACGAAAAACACAGATATATAAAAAAACAAAAAAAAACAAACAAAAAACAAACGAAAAATACCTCACAGTTTAACACAGAAAATATGAATTAAAGTTTCATTCTTCAATTCTTGCTTTTCCCAAAAATCAACATCAAGTTAAGCTGGTAAGTAAATTCCCATTCAAAGAACATCACATGGCGTGGAGGTGTAATGGCTGCTGATACCTTGGCCAAACTGAAGAAGTCCAGAGTGCACAACAGCCAAAACGTTATAATGACAACAAAGAGACAGACATTAATCAGAATGTAAATCAACTGGGTCTCACCCATTCACAGTTAGATCGACCAAATGCAGACGACAATTCTACTCCTGCAGCATCTTTTCTCGCACTTCCCGACTATGGAACTCGTTTCCTTATTTTTGCTTTCCTGACGGCTAACACCTCCAGGAATTTAAATGCAAGGTCAATACTCATCTCTTAACTACTTGACCCTAGTTCTTTCCACACCGCCCTGTATATCCTTTCCTTTCTCTCCACCTTTGCAACTGTCGTCAAACCTGTATCCCCATCCTTCTCTTGCTCTTTTCTAACTGGTTCGTCCTTCTGTTCACTCTCCTTTAATCTTTTTACTCTCATGTAACCCCTTGCACATCAGTGGCCTTGCTCAGGGTGATATGATTAAAAAAATATAAAATAAAAAATAAAAAAATTAAATAAAAATTTTTAAAAAATATGTATGGAACCCAATGCTTCATAAACAAATATCTCACAACGGCCGAAATTTCGTGATGATAATGACAAAGTTTATGAAATTAGATCGAATGTAAATTATGTAAATAATAGTAAGCAGTTTATATATTTTAGAGAAAAAGATGTTGTGAAGAGCCATGGTAGCCGAAGTTCTGGTGGGATATTCTTTAAAAAAATAACAAGTTGTCTAGTCCGTACCAGCATGTTTTCACAGATTGACACTTTAATGTTTTTGAAATAAACGTTGTGTCTGGAAACTGGTTTCAAAGAGCCATTTGCTTAAAACATAAGCGATGTGTCATATAATCAAATATTTATGATTTAGACATGAGTGATAGATTACTGTATTTAATAGCTTATTGGTCAGATGGGGAAAAACAAGTTGTTCATTCGTTTCAGCAGAGGCAGAGATTTTTTCTGGGAAGCATTGGATGGAACACATGCTTTCGAAAAATCACATATCGCTAGTTGTTTGATTTTGTTCCAGTCATTTTGATGGTGAAAAAAGCGTGTCCTAATTGCTGTCAAATATGCATAGTAAGATGCCCCAGTGTGTTGGAATGTTCGAGAACAATAAATAAATATTTATGGCTGTTTAAGTCAGTGCTTCTGATGACCAACGACAAAGAGTAATTTATCGCATGCTACATTGTCATCATTCTCTGTTTTTTTTTATTTTGTTATTTTGCTTTAAAAGTAGTGCCTGACTGTGAACTCATAGATCAGTACGTACATATTGAACCAAAAGTTATCCACCAAATGAACTGCATTTTCTGTTCAATATTGGATTACACACGCCAACGAACTGATAAACTACAGCAACTGTACCTGTGTTCTCTTCAGGAAAGGCACAAGTTTTTTTTGTTTTTTTTTAATCGTATCACCCCGAGCAAGGCGGTAATGCCACTGATGTGCAGGGGGCTACATAAGAGTAAAAAGATTAAGTAGAAGGGAGTAAAGAGGAAGACGAACCAGTTACAAAGGAGCAAGAGAATGATAGAAATACAGGTGTGATGACAGTTACAAAGGTGGAGAGAAAGGAAAAGATATACGGGATGGTTAAAGAACTAGAGTCAAATGGTTAATAGATGAGTATTGACATTGCATTTAAATTCCTGGAGGTTGTAGCCGTCAGGAAAGCAAGAATATGGAAGCGAGTTCTACAGGCAGGAAGTATGAGAGAACAAGCTGCAGGAGTACAATTGTCGTCTGCATTTAGTTAATCTAACTGTGAATGGGTGTGACCCAGTTGCCAATCTGGTTACACGAGTAAACACCTGTTGCAGAGGCACCAGTGACTTAAGTTCGTTGGAGCAGAAGCCATGAAAGTATTTATAGAACAAACAAAGAGAGGCCACATCTCGTCGGTGGGGAAGTGGCTGTAGTCAAGTCGCCAAGTCGGTACCTATCACATTACTTATTAGTTGTTATTATTAAATACCCTGATGCAATACCAGACAGGACTCTCATGTCTTCTGATATTAATTGTTTTTTAATCATTTCCCCCCCAAGCAAGAGAATAAAACCACTATGACGTAGCGTAGGTGGGAAGGTTACTAAGTATTATAGAATATAAAAAACATTCTTAAAGAAACAGAACAGTAAAAGAACAAGAATTAAGACAGTAGATAAGGATTGATATCGCATTTAAATTTTTCATAGTCAAAGTTGACTGGGGAAGCAAAAATCTGGAAGAGATTTCTACAAGCGAAAAGTACGATAGAAAACACTGTTAGTAAAGAACGTATGGTTACATAAAGCCATTTCAACTGTAATAACCTAACTGCCAATCTAGTACGGCACTTAAAGTCATAAAGTCTAGCTACCATAGAGAAAAATTCATCAGAACAATAACCATGATATTAATATGCTTACGTTTTATCTAGACAGGCTACAGTAAATATCCCGTTCAATACCACAGGTTTGCTGTCAGCAGTATATCATCGTTTTCTCGGATGGATTTTTAAAAAGAAGTTTCGAGTTAATGAAAGCTGTAGTTATTAGCGACGAACTTCCCTCTTTGAACCTCGTGAACTGGCGTGGCAGAATCTAAAAATATGTACTAAATAAAAGAGACTACATCAAATGAGAACCTTCAACAGTAGCAACAGCTAACATGCATAGCACATGTAAATCGAACAGAAAATAATGACCTTATCAAAATGTTGAGTTTTACAAACTACTTCGACCAAAAATTTAAGAAGAAAACTATCATTGGTACTGTAAAGAATAAGTTACTAGACTTGATAAACCCATTTTCTGAAAAATTGTTTTAATATAAAGATTTTATAAATTTTAAACGACAGTACAACTGACACCTCGGTCAAGAAATGCTGATTGCTTCCATATAAGGAAACAACTAAAATTACAATTATCATTAACCAGTGTGCAGATATGATTGTTGAGAGGATGCGTGTAAAGAGTTTTTTTTAAGTTTAAAGAATAATGTGACAAAAGTTACATCTAGACCATTGGAATTACCTTCAAATGAAAACCGTCTTGGTGGACTGGGTTATGTGAGCTGTAAGTATTTCTAACTGGGCTCAACTTAAAAGGTTATTCGATGCTTTATTCGAAACCTGTCATCTTATCATACATATTTGACTGTCGTGTTTACGATCGAGTACCATGAGGGTAAGACTGCGCTTCGTAAATTTGTACTCCAATGTGTGTGTATGTGTGTGTGTGTGTCTATATATATATTAATTATAATAATTACAATACCAATAGTAACAGAACTAACACTACCAAAACTACTACTAATTAAGCTATAAATCCGAAATCCTACATAAATGCAAGCATAAGAAAAATTGCCTACTAAATTGGCCTATCGCTTAATTGTTCCCTTTTCCTTATAATAATAAAGTGATTGTTTCCCTACTTTATATATATATATATATATATATTAGTTCTAAAGAGTACAGACGATGTCATGACAAATTACCACTCAGAATATATTGGTAACTACAGAGGAGGTATGCCCTTGAATGTGCATGAAAGTGGTATGAGCCTTCACAACTGTCAGTAGTCGAGAATTAGCAAGTGAAACTAATGTTGGATACAACCATCTTGAATGTCATGCGCTTGAAATTATACTTGTGCACAAGAGCAGCCATGGACTAATCTTGATAGACGTTGGGGTACCCGGGGATAACAAGATCTGGCAGGGTAAATCAGAGACAGATACCAAGCAGCAGCTCAGTTTGTCTTTTTTGGAATTGGAGCACACGAAACTATTTCCAGGGTTCTTTCTGCCTCGTAAGTTGCCTTGTAGAAACCTGACATGGTTGGGAGTGTGCAAGTGGCAGCACTGCTTTGAACAGCTCATGGGCTAAGGAAAATGTTTTGTCTCTAAGCAAAATGTTTGGATTATTAACCACTTACTGTCTGTTTGTGTAATCTTTACCCTGAAGGAATACAAAGATCAACACGATAAGATTGCTTAGTGTATTATTCATTGGAACATTCGTCAGTATCACAGTGCGCCACACGGAGGAAAATTTTACGAATATCAAACTTAACCAGTCATAGAAAGCCATAAGGTCACTTTTATTTGGAACTTTACTATTCATACTAGCAGACATATAAAATCTAATAGCCGAGACAAACTGATAAAAAACTAAAATAAAAAATGACTTCTCATCAATATGGCAGTGTCATCAGTAAAAATATACATGTTAAAGAACATGACAAAATAAGTAAATATAAGCATTTTAAAATTGAGAGAATATGACCTTTTAAAACTACTATTATACAGTGAAAGTTTTAGACAAGTACTTTAACAAACTCCCAGAAAGCCCTTGTTTGCAAGAGATTACACAAGAGAGTATTATCAATGTAAAATTATGTTAATGGTTTACTTCTGAAGCATCCCTTAACATCAGAATGTGTGATATCAAGACCCATATTTTTACTACCTGACGTTAAAGTTTACATTCAGGTAATGACTCTGTAAAGGAATCTACTAAACAGAAATCAAAAGAAGATAATATCGAAAAAAATAGTAAATCTCTGAACACGTTATCTAAAACAGAACTAGAAATAAAAATCAATTACTTTTGTAGTAATCATTTTATATTTACCACACATGCACAAACACGTACATACAGACACACTGTTGTAACTTGCTACGAGTGTTTGTAATAATAAACCTCAAATGACTCCAACGCAATTCTGACGAACACTCTAAGAACTTTCTCAGAATTCTAGGTATTTACACGAAATCTTCTCACTGAGACAGGATATGACAAAAAATCGGGTTTAACGTGGAGAACCCGGGCGCGTACACTGAGCCCAAGGGTCAAAATTTAACCATCTCCGCAACCGCGGGATCGGGAACTTCGCATTGTCTCAGCCGAGTCTCTGTCCGTAGAAAATCTGAGTATTTACCTAAAATCCCCCGCCTCGCTTAGACGAGACGGAACATGAGGTCAAGATTTACGTGTGGAACTCGAACGCGAACACTCTGACCAAGGTTCAAAATTTACCCAGCCTCTACAAATGCAGGATCGGGCACTAAGCCGGTCTAGTCTTTGCAGCAGAGTCTCAGTAGACAGAGCCTCAATATACCGATATTTAAGGTATTGAAAAACTTTAAGAATATAGTCCTTATGGTAATACAGTGGATAAAATATTCAGCGCATTCTTCAGACTATCCTCACTACTATAATAAAGTTCGCTGTATATATATATATATATATATATATATATATATATATATATATATATATATACCCCTCCTGTCACGCTTATGAAGAGAGAGACAATAGCGATGTGGTGTCAGCTCAGTTCACTCACTTTACTATCAGTTATTAAACTTTACTACCAGATATGAAAGTTCTTGACGCGTTTTGGCTCTAACAGTATTCCTATTATTTTATATTTTTGTAATAATTATGTCGTCAAGTAGTGAAGAATATAAATATATCCTCTATATTATGATAAAGATCGTTGTGTGTGTATGTATGTATGTATGTCTGTATGTATGTATATTTCCCTTCAGTCACCCTCGGGAGCGGATTGTTTTTTTATGTCTTCAGAAAATTCACCAAAAAAACAGCATAACATGGTGTTATGTTTCAAAGATTCAAAGTTAATAAAACAAAGTTTTATCATCAAAATATTTATGTTATTATTAAGAGGAAAGATCAAAGTTAGTTGTCATTATTTTTTTAAATTTAACTTTTTCTAACACGTTCGAAATTGTGGTTAATTTTTTTTTTTTTTTTTCGTCAGCGATTCACCCGATGTTTACTGAGGTTACAACTATGGCAAAAGTAATATTACTCAAGTCATCGTTTTGGCGTTAAAAGACACATTAACTTGAAAATTCTTGCAAAAATCAAATAATTGTTTGATTTTAATGAAACTTTAGGACTTATTCACAAATAAATGAAGTTATTTACGCAATCATTATTTTTAGAAAATTTTGGTAAAAATATTTGTTTACATCCCGCCTCCAATTAATTTCATGAAATTTCTAGAAATTCAGTATTGTAATAATGTAATTTTTTTCTACGAAACCACTTTTCCAAAAATCTGCTCTAAATAGTAAAATAGAAAATGCATTAAAACTGTGCCATTTCATTTTTAATTTAAAGTTTTAATTGACTTTATAAATAATATATACATATATTAAAAATAACATATTCTGAAACAGAAAAGATATTTTTGATGAATAATGAATTTTTATAAGAATTGTTTTCATTTTTTCTTTGCTAATTATGATGACTTACAAAGTTTCAAACGTCTTTCAAATTTCTTCTAGTCACTCAGTGTCTTCGGTTATAAATTTATTAAGTGAAGACTATATTTACAAATCAAATTTAAAAAGCTTAATATAAATAATTTAGAATTATGATTTTGAAAATAATTTTTAAAAATTTATATTTTAAACTGCACATTGTTTTTTATTTCTTCAAGAGCCGTGTCCCTTCAACTTGGCTCTGACTCTTGTCGCTCTCAATATTTTTCCTCATAGTATCTCTCCCAAAACCTCCTCTGCCATCCATTTGCTCAAGCCTAACAAGTATGTGTCGTGCTGCTTTCCCCGGTCTCTCTTTCCTTCTATCCATCCTGTGAGTATTTATGAACACTTATAAGAGACTGATCATTAAAAGGTCAGTTGTTTCAAAGGTTGTTTCCCTCACAAAACGTTCATTTTGATTATGTCAATTCTGACTACCATAACTCCATATGTGTTAACTGATTTATCACAGCGGCTGTCATCGCCTACTTGAAAAGTCAGCGAATCAAACCTCAGTGATTAATAAATACTTTTATTCTAAATTTCATTCCATAAAGAAGTAATATTTGTTTCAAATCAGATTAATTTAACTTTAAATTTGCTAATTTTCATAAAATAACATGTCACAGATGTATATTTTATTTTTGCAAGATTTTTAAAATCAAGAATAAACTTTTGTTTAAGATTCGAGATCGCTCAAAAATGACCAAAAAAATGAAAAACTATTAAGCATTTCAAAATTTTAAATTCCAATGAATATAATTTCTATTTGAAATACACCTGAATATTTTGCCTACAGAAAATAGTAAATTTGATCATTTAACTTTCAATAAAGCTAAAATTAAAACTTCAAGAAAACGTTTTTTCATTTCTAAAAATCCAATTTAAAACTTAGGTATCAAAAATGAGTGGTGGTACCTACTTAATGTAAGATATTCAACAGTAGGTACATCAATATATATGTTGCCGTCATTTTAGCCAGCATATCGATATGAACATTTTTCTATCATTTTTGATGACACTCATAAATGAATAATACATAAATTATAAATAACTGAAAACCTTTTATTAATTATTTATACAAGTTCTTGTTTTGAACAGTAGTGTTTTGCTAACCATATATCCTCACAAAATATGTGTAGACAACTGAATCGGTTTTTTCAAAGTCAATATTAAAATGTAACCAAATACCAAAATTCAAAAGAAAAATGACTGTTATAACCTCTATATTATTTATACATGACATTCAGATAATGATGATAGCACTCCAGATAAAATTCACTCTCTGAATTTTACATTTGATAAATCTTCTCTTACAAGATTCCGCTGCAATATTCTTGAACGGAAGCACATAAAAAGTTGATCATCCAATAATTTATTTTGCCTCACATTAATATTAGTAGTATATTAAAGACGAGTTTAGGGAAAATGAATAAATTCAAAAATATTTTTCACAGATGTTACTCTTGTAACATTACATTTCATATTTAATTAGATTATTTGTATATGTGAGTGATTTTCAATAATCTTTGAATCATTTCGAACTATTGTTCTCATCATGGTAGTGACAAACCAAATCCAACATGAAAATTAATCCCTGATTTCACAGAATATTTTGCAATAATCAAGATAACCTATAACAGTCAATCAATGGACACCTAATGATGACCAGAGGGTACTTGGTCAAAACCTTGTGTCTACTATAACATCTATATCAACCTTGTGTCTACTATAACATCTATATCAACCAAGATGAAAACAATAGTTAGAAAAAATTCCAAGATTATTAATTAGATTGTTATTAATATATTATATTATTAATTATATATATATTATTAATTATATATATATTATATTATTAATTAGATTATTAATTAGATTGTGTTCTCTATGATACTGAAAACATTAATTGCCTGACGATGACCAAAAAGGTTAAAAGTACTCAAATAAAAACAGAACAAAATAAAACATAGATTTTGGACAAATTAACCACAGTTTTTATTGGGATATGCAACAATTTATTTCTAAAATACCTAACAGGATGAGTCTGCGACCAGAAATTAAACCAAGTGTCTGCAATTTATCCAACCGAATATACTATATCTCAAAGTAAAATCTTGTTTTTTTGCCCCCAAAAAATACAATAAAAACAATTAGTAGTGGTAATTTATTATCTGTTTTTCTTGAAACACTTAGTAAAGAGTTACTGATGACCAAATACAGAATTAAAAAAAAATTGGGATGTATAAGCAGTCAACTGCTGATACCCCTTGATAAGTGGATGGAGTAATTCCTGGAGAGTCTGCCTACGAAACTCTAGATTCAGGATGTTGAAGGTAAAAGTAAAATCAATCAGCTAAAGGATACATCTGTAACTCGCATTAATTAAATATATATATAAGGCTAACTATGTCTTTTCCAGCAAGGCCTGTGGTCAAAATTCAATGCTGATTTTGAAAATACATGAATGCCTGGCATAACACCATCTTTCTATCTTGTCATGTTAAGATAAGCTTTATGAATATTCATTTCAATAGTATAGAAAATGCTACAATCATTTTAGTAAAGAAATACATTGTTAGTATTAATAAGTTTTAAAGAGCAGTCAGATGCATAATATAAACGTTTTGCTCATGTACAATACAAATGCAGTGATTTTATGATAGACATTCATTGTAAATGACTTTAAAATAGAAAAATGAGTACAAAGTGATTAATACAAGGATTGCCAAGAGAAGAGAGTTTTTAAAGGCAACACGAAAATTATTTTACAAGTGAAAAGCATTGTAAATCATCAAGGAAGAGATTGGCTGTAGCCAGGAATTAATGCAAGCATTGCTGAGAGAGAAGAATTATTATAGGCAAGAGAAAAAGAGATATCAATGATAGGGGATTAATGCAAGGGTTAGTGATAGAACAAGCCAATATGCATAAAATTTCATTAGAAACTAAATGGAAAAAATTGTTAATGGCAATAAAAATGATAAAGCAGACTCTGATGTTGATGGTGATGATGATGGAGGGCAGCTTTGGTGATAGTGTTGATGATACCAGGACCTTCATGATGGTGACAGAAATAGTTTGGCAGATGACAATACAGGTGAAGAAAAGATAAATGATGGTAATAAAAGTAATGCTTTTGAAATTAATCAAAATAATAAAGACATGCACATGAATTTTTTTCTTTACCATTTTCTCCTCTCTCCTCCCCCAAAAAAATATGATCAGGAAAAGTAGAAATGACATTTAATGTAAACAAAATACTTATTAGACTTACTTTCAAGGGCACAAGAAACAATTTAGATAAATTTATGAACAAACACTTGACAGTTATTTCAATTAGCAATGCCCTGTACAAGGTGATCATTTTGCCAATCAAGTTGATTCACTCAAGAATACAACTACTCAAATACCTTGAAAAAAATTATCATTGAATTAATTTTAAAATATGTTTCAAATTTGCGTAAATTTTGCATGAATGACTTTGACATGAGTCTGATATACATTCTGAAGGCATTTTTAAAAGTATTAGTCAATATTAGACATTTTAGCAGTTCTGTCTCTGACACTGAGTGCTAAAAAGTTAAAATATTATCTTGTATCTGTTATCACTATCTGAATACGAAGAGAAAGTATATATATATGATTTTAAATCATTGAAATTGAATGAGCATATGAGTAAGTAAATTTTTTTGGTGATCATGGTGCAATATTATCCATCTATGCATTGATGGAACCCATCATCATACAATTAGAACACAATGGGAACATCTCAAAAACACTGAAAGCATAGGTGGATCATTTTGCACACTCAATAACTGTGAAAATTTAAGTTACACATATGCTTGCTATGTTTTATTAAGATATAAAAAACATAAAATTATACTATATGTGGCTCTATCCTCATGATAGAGCCACATATAGTATGCATTTTTTGCACTGTAGACAACAAAATCAATAATCCTTTGTACTCACTTGAAATTTTATATATATATATATATATATATATATATATATATACACTACTTTAAAAATAAGGAATTAACAGTCTCAAGAGCTATTTTGTCCAACATTTCATCAGGAGAAAATTGTTGGAATTATAAATCAAACAAAAGAAAAGCAACAATGCTTTTCTTTCATTTGATTTTTAATTCCAACAATTTTCTCCTGATGAGATGGTGGACAAAAGAGTTAAAGAGCTCTTGAGACTGGTAATAAATTCCTTGCTTTTAAAGTAGTATACAAATTTTATACCTCCAAACATTTGCTTCCGGTTGCTTCTGATTAATTTGAGATATATATATATATAGTAGATAAAAAAATGAATATGCGTTGTGGTGCATGGTGCAATGGATATCACCTCAGAATGAGAAAATGGAAACCCGAACTGGAATTCCAGTCGAATTCATTTCATTTAAAATCCAGCCCCATTAATCCATCTCTTCTCTCTTTAACTATAGGTTAAATAGCAGGACAGATTGAATTCTATAGCCTTGGTTTGTAACCGTTCTACTGCAGAAAGTAATGGCAACCTACTGCAAGAAAATCTTCTATTTAGTGAGTCATGTCTCAAAAGAGACATTATCACTCAAGTGTGTATCATGTATGGTAATTAACTGACTGAAATCAAGCAAGATATAATAATAATAATAATACATTATTAGTTCATTAAACAAAATAGGGGCACTATTAGAAAAGGGAGAAAAATAAAATTTTGGACACCCCTGTATGATTTCTCCATGGAAAATAAAATGAAGTTGGGCTATTTAGGGGGAAAACATTTAAAGAATGTTCTATTCTGTATGCATAGGTTTTAAGGGAGATTGTTACCATTATTAGATGACTTCTAACATTTTTCTCATCATTCTTCTATTTTTAGTTACAGCCTAATAATATGCAGTTGTATTATTATTATGGTTATAACTATTATCATCTGTTTTCAAATTTCTTTCATCAGCATATTCTAATATATATATATATATATATGTATATATATATATGTGTGTGTGTGTGTGTGTGTAGGGGTGAAAAATTATGATGAGAGTATACCTGTAAAAAGGGCAATATGAATAAAGATAAAAGGAAAACTTACCTTAGTGATGTGTTTCATCCTCTAAGGGACTTTATCATGCTAAATGCAAACTAAAATATTTTAAATATGAATTTCAAGAACATTGTTTAAGAACTTTAATTTATTAGACATTGAATTGTGTCACTTGGCATCCTCTATAGCTTGCTTAGCTTTTTGGTTAAACTGATGAATAACTTATGAGCGTTATTAAATGTAAAAAAATTTCTAAAACCAATAATATTTATGCTCTTGTATTAAAATATTTGTTACAAAATAAAATTGTTGCATTTGTTATGATAAAGTTCCTCAGAGGATGAAATACATCGGCTAAGCTAAGTATTTTTTTTTTCATTTTGTCTTTATTCATAGAGAGAGAGAGAGAGAGAGAGAGAGAGAGAGAGAGAGTCATCCACAAACAGTCCTGTTTCCCTGTATCACAACTCATCAGTATGGTTAAATATCCAATTACTTCTAGCCAGAATTGAAATCCAACTGAATTGACATCAATTGGCGATTTTACCTCTAAGCTATTGGCATTCAGTGAAGAAAGGTAGACTTTAGCATGTTATATACATGGTGTAAACATGTGCCAGTAGCCGAGAGTGTTCAAAATTCATTACTGAATGAAAGAAGCATAAATAGTGGTGAGTAACTACTGTTGTTAAAGTCCACCATTTTTCTATAGTGCTCAATTGGCAGGCTAGAATGTAATATATATATATATATATATATATATATATATATATATATATTACAAAATCTTACAGAGAGTTACAAAATTGTATTAACCAACATATTTATTTAAATTTATTTGTTTTAACATTATTTTTAATGGATGCTCATATTTTAATGGATAGTCTGTTTTTCTATAATTAAAAAGTACATTTATATATATATAGCCACTGACCTGAATATTCAAGAAATCTTGTTAGGAAATATCTATCTATCTTCCAACAGAATTTGAACCTGCAACTCCCATGTCCCAGAAAGAAGCCACTATTAGATCTGATGTGTTGTACCACTCAACCACAAACAAATATATTTAAATAAATATGCTGGTTAATATCATTCTGTAAGATTTCATAATATTGGTCATTGTTTACATTAGGCTATAAACCAGAGCATATATGAATGTTAAAAGAAATCAGAAAAATGTGTATTTACATGGTTTAATTCAACTTTATTAAACCATGAAATCTTTTGTGGTTGAGTGGTAAGACACATCAGATCTAATGGTGGCTTTTCTTAACAATATTTATCAAATATTCAGGCAGGTGGATATATAAAAATGTACAGTTTAATTATAGAAAAACAGACTATCCACTCAAATACAAGAGTATCCATTAAAAATAATGTTCAAACAAATAAATTTATACATATATATATATATATATATATATATATATATATATATATATATAAGTAAACTTATTCTGCTCTGCTTACATATTGAGCACATTTTTGTCATTGATTACTCATCTCAGTTTTTTTCTTTGGGCTACATACTGGTTTGGTCCTAATTACTTTGGCTGATGTTCATGTGCTTAGCTCTTTCTTTTTTTACAACCATTTTTTTTTCCACATATATACGTGGAGGGTTTTTTAAAACGAGTATAGTGATAAGTTTGCATATATATATATATATATATATATATAGGGTGTTCCAATAACTTGGGCTAATTCTAAATGTGAATTAATTTTAGATTTAATGATTTTTTTTTCAATTTCTTTCAGATTTCACAACTTCAGTCTTTAACAATTTTAACCATGGAAAGATTAAGAATCAAACAACATGTTAAAGTTATAGAAGCTTATTACAAAAATGAACATTCAAACAGAAATGCATTTGGCTCTATGAAATGAGAAGTTCCCAGGTCACATTATCTCTTGAAACAGTGGTGTCAATTGGCCACCACGATGGTACAACTTGGCACCTTTAGATTTCTTCCTTTGGAACCATCTCAAAAATAAGGTCTATACAAACTAGCCAAGAACAATTCAACAGTTGAAGGATGAGATAATAAGGCATATTGGTGGGACTGAGAAGCAAATATGCAGAGACGTTATCAAAAATTTTGACCATTTAATGAAGGTGTGCCACCAAGGAACCTGGCAAACATAAGGGCAATATTATTTTTCACATATAATTGTCATGACTCAAATAATATTAAAATCAATAAAATCTCACTAATAATACTGTTTTATTTACTGCTAACTTCAATCCATCTTCATGGAACACTATATATATATATATATATATATATATATATATATATATATTAGAATGATGCTTTTGTTTATTACAACTTTAAAAAATTAATTAAGAAATTACTAGTTTTTTGGTAGATAAAGAACTGCATTGCTTTACATTTGTATTTACTCAAAATTAGCAACTTGTTTTCTTGTGCTTGTTTTTTCTAATCCATTGAAGAGAAGGTCTATTAGAGAAGGAAGCAGCAGTCATCCAACTCCCAGAAAATCAATAAAATTAAAAGCACATGGAGGAAGAGCACTGGCTAAATTAACCACTATACATGCAGGCATCACACAGTTACATGCCTTTCATCAGATGGAGAAAGTGTCTGCACATACTTGTCCATGTGTAAACATGCAAAACACACACACACTACTCTCAGTATTAGGCCCACCACAAAAACAGCCTTTTTCACACATGACAACACACACACACTGTCAGATTGACTTACACAAATTCACCAGTAGGCAGAAAGAAACTCATCCTTGCAGAGAAATACTAATATGCATGGATGTTATCTCTAGCAGGACTATATTTGGATGAGAATACACATGTACTTACATTATTTCATACATTCACACATATATATGAGAACATACGTCACATACATGCATGCATATACACATGCTATCATGGCTAAAAAAACACAGTTTAAAGAATGTATCATACAAACATATGAAAATTAATAGTGAATGCATTTCAGAAATTTAAAAGAAAAATGCCAAAAATAAAATAAAATAAGCCAATATAAAGTAACACAAAATATCTCTTGAATAATATTTTTCCTTTCTTTTTTTTTAATATTCTAATGTTCTGCCAAGTTTTCTTTTATATTACAGCCATGAAAAACTTCAGAAAAAAATGGGATAACTGTAAAACACTGTTTATTCTTATAAAGCAAAGATTGAATAATTCTCAGATTCATTTAATTAGCAATAAAGTTAAGTGGACATTTGTAGTTTGTGAGCCTCCCCCACCAAATGATTTTCAACTCACTTATGGAACTGTTAATTTCATTAATGTTGTTTGTACTTAAGAGGGAGATTCAAACAAAACTTTCACATTTCTAATTTAAAAAATAATGGTTTAGGTCTAAAAACTCCATTCTGTAACAAAGAGATAAAATTCTGCAAAAGAGCTTAAATGTAGACTTCTTATTTTTTAGAGGAGGGGTTTCACTGCCTAAAGTGAACACAGCACCAACAAAACCTTAGGAATAGAAATCTAGATTATGCCTTTCTGATAAATACATTGAAAGTTTTGTCAAAAAGTGATATTTGGTTTTTGGCATTTAATACCAAAACAGATAATGATCAATTTCATGTATAGCTTAGATATGGTACAAGACTGAAAGTATGGGGCAGCCAGTGAGGACTGAACTCACTGTTCAGTAGTAATTGTTCTAGCAGGACAGGCTTGCTTAACATTATACCATGTCAAGGTGTCCACATAGATTTTCTAAGGGTAGCTTAGATGTGACACAAAACCTAAAGTTTTGAGCAATTAGTGAGAATTTAATTCACTGCTCAATTGTAATTGATCTAGGTTACCATTATATTGCATCAAAGTTACCCAATTTAACCTATAAATTGTACATTTTTAACGTAGAATAACTTTCTTGTATTTTGCAGATTTATTTTTTTTGGTATCACCCCAAGCAAAGTAGTAAAGATACTAAAATGCAATTGGCTATAAGATGTGGAAAAATTATGAACAAAAACATTACTATTGAGCAGAAAGAGAAAAGAGTTATCAGGAGGACAGTAGATAGCAATTGACATTGCACTTAAATTTTTGCAGATTAAAAAATTCATTACAGATTAAAGTTCCCTGGAAAGTATGGAACTGGAAGAGAGTTCCACAAGTGAGAAGTGCAAAAGAAAAAACTGTTAGCATAGAACTTACAGCTAAATTAAGCCTGATCAACACCAGTCTAGTATTTTGCTTAAATTCAGAATGTCAAAATACCAAAGCAAAGAGTTTGTATGAATAATTATCATGAAAATATTTATAAAAAAGGCACAGAGAGACAATCTTATGGTGGTGGGTAAGTGACTGAAGCTGAGCCACCAGATCAGGACCAATAATATTGCTGATTCTTCTTTGAATCTTATTAAGGAGTGCAAGATAAATAGCTGGGGCACCAGATCATATGCAGCAACAATATTCTAAGTATGGGCAAATGGTAAACTTATAGATATGTAAGATAGATTCTGGAGAGAAAAATTGTCTCACCCGACTCAGTGAACTGATATTTTAGCAGCTGACTTAGCAATGGATTCAATATAGTCTTTTCACTCCATGTCAGCAGAGAACATTACTTCGAGAAGGAGCAGTGAGTCACTTTCCTGGTGATCAGAATTAGCCATGCTGAGGAGAGGCAGAGAGAGGTCTTGTTATAAAATGAGGAATTTACACTAAAAAGGACAAAGATTTTGTTGAGACATTTTTTGTTAGTCTTATTAAACCTGGGGAACAGGCATAAGAAAGCAATCAAAATATAACATATAATTGGATTAAATCCACTGAATTTTGTGTTGTCAGTTAAGTGTTATATGTGATACATACTTGGGTGATCATGTCTCAAATGAGACATGACTGACTGGGCAGAGTATTTTCTTGCAGTAGGCTGACATTACTTTCTGTGGTAGATTGGTTGCCAGCCAAGGCTATAGAATCCAATCTGACCTGCTATTCAACTCATAGCAGAAGAGTTGGATTAATACCTTTTCCAAGGTTATTTGCATGTAAGTGAATGCAATGAATTCAACTGGAATTCGAACTCAGCTCTCTGATTTCTCGTTCTGAGATAATATCCTCTGCATCACAAAGCACATCTGTTGTAGGGCCCCCAAATCCACACGATTTTTGGAAAAGAGTGTCAACTTACATCTTTCTCTTCCTTGATGCATTTCAACATGATTCCAATGATCTTCCCACCCCAAAAAGAGACAGTATAAACAACTATCCAGAAACGATTTTCTAAAAATAAATGAGTTCTGATTAATTTCAAACACCCATAACTTGACAAATACTTGGAGCTAGGACAAAGTTAGACCAGTTCTGAAATCTTGATATTATCTATTTCCAGACTAGATATAGCACATATCACTTGGGAAATGTTCCAAAAATGCCAAATGTCTGCTTGCAAGTGCACTGTGATTGATATCTCTAGAGATATTTATTTTCTCACAGAAGGACAATTAACTGCAAGATAACAGATTTCTTCAATATTTTCATGAAAGAAAGCCAAGGAATTTAAGGAAACACCAAGATGTGTCATATTCTACAAAATTATTGACTCTCTTCAAAAGTAATCAAAATATTATTTAGAATTTCAAAAAGTTTCAGATCAATTCAAGAACCCACAAGGCTCTTTTCTTGGTCCTACTCCCTGTTTTTTTAACCATCTACCTACGAACATTCTTACGTCAAAGGTATACATCTACACAGTTGATTCTCCTGTTTACTTCCAAAATTAACACAATTGTAGTCTTGCAATTGATCTCTCCTATGATCAAGCTCTAACAGATCAATAGAAAACTAACTGGCATGTAAAGTTCAATTCCTCAAAAACCAAGTTAGAAATGTTTCATCATCCCTATTAAGTTACAGTGAGCAGCTAAACTCTCAATGAAGCACCATGCTTTGAACATCTATTAGCTCTAAAGTTCATTCCAGACTTCAAGTGGAACTTATATATACAATCCTTTGCTAAAGATTCCGGAAGAATAGCTGGCTCACTATATCACTCCAGAAAATTATCTGACCTGTTTTGCTAGGCTTTATCTTTACAAAAGTTCTGTTTAACAATATGTGGAGTACTGTTGACATATCTGGGATGGTTTGAGTTTGAGTTTAATTTAATAATATATCAACCTCTGTGGGGTTTTTAATGTCAAAGAGGTGAGGTTTTAAAGTATTTTTCTTAATTTTTGGTTATAGTGAGAAGGTTGATTTAGTCAGATTTTGAGGAGAAACTTTTTGAATTTTTTTTCTTTATTTTAGAAAACTGAAGATGTCTTCTAGTTTTGTATTCAAAAGTGTATTGCTGGTAACATTTTTTTTTAAATGTATTATGGCAATAATTGTTTTTTTTTTTTTTTTGGCCACTGAAGGAGTTGAATTTAGTTTTAATGACACCATGTTTGCACAGACAGACGGCGTTGCGATGGGTAGTCCTTTGGGTCCTGTCCTTGCTAATATCTTTGTAGGGCATCATGAGCGTTTGTTGTTTAAAAAGTTTGATAAGCCATTAATATATCAACGTTATGTTGATGATACCTTTTCCTGATTTTACAACGCTTCAGATGCTGAACGTTTTTTAGTTCAGTTGAACTCCTTACATCCCTCTCTTCAGTTTACTATGGAGACGGAGAGGGATGGATGTCTTTCTTTTTTGGATGTCCGTTCAGCGACGGGATGATGTTTTCGTGACATCTGTGTTTCGCAAACCAACCTTTACCGGTTTGTACACAATTGGAATTCTTTTGTTCCTAAGTCCCGTAAAATCGGTCTTATAGAAACGTTGGTTCATCGTGCCCTCAATATTTGTTCTCCGATATGCTTGAGCAGTGAACTATTGTGCTTGCAAAGTATCTTTGAGGCTAATGGGTACCCAACCAATGTGGTTAAACGTGTTATTGATCACAAGATCAAACGGTTTAAGGAACCAAAAGTCGAAGGACCGAGTCGCTGTCCTTTATACTTAAAATTACCCTGGCTTGGCAGGAAATGTCTAACTGTTACTGACAAAGTTTCGGCGTGTGTTTCGTCTTGTTATTATTCAGTACAGTTGCGTGTTGTTTTCCATACTAGACCTGTTTTTCCATCCTTCGTCAAAGACAGGTTGCCCTATTTTCGAAAAAGTTCAGTTGTTTATAAATTTAAATGCTGTTGTGATGCGGCATACATAGGACGAACCAGTCTTAGGTTGGAGACGCGGGTCTCGCAACACGTCCCTGCGAATATACGTTCTGGCAACCTTATCAGTACTATAAGAACAACCCAGGCTGTTTTGGATTCAGCGATCGGCCAACACTTGCTGGACAATCCTGCTTGTGCATCCTCGTACGAGGACAGTTGGTTTTCTGTTTTGCACAGCGCTCGCTCAACATACCATCTTCGGGTCTTAGAGGCTATTTGCCTGAAAATCCAACAACCGAGCCTGTGCAGACAGAAAGAGCATTTCCTTCGCTCCTTACAGTTACTGGAGAGTTTGTGAGTGAAAATCTTTTCTTTTTTATCACTCTTGTGGAATCAAATGTACAACCCCCCTCACATTTTAATGTATTTTTCATTAAAGTTTATTTTTAAACGTATTCCACTATCTCCCAGTACTGTGAGTAATTTCCCTACTGATATTGTCCTCGTTCAGCCCTCTTCATAATTATTGCCAACGAAGCCCTTGAAAAAGTGTTGGCCGAAAGGTTCCTCGGGTTTTGGGATAAGTATGACGTTCTTTTTTTTTTAAAGCAATTTGTGGTTTCTGTGGGTACCGATCTTTATTCACACACACACACACACACATATATAATAAATCATAATTTATTATATACGTATATATAATATACACACTAAAAAGTCTGCCTTCTTCTACTGAGCGCCCATAGCTCAGAGGCAGAATCGCCGACTGACGCCAATTCGGTCGGGTTTCAATCCTGAGTAAAAAGCAATCGGATGTCTAACTGTACTGTTGAGCTGTGATACAGCGAAACAGATCTGTCTGTGGATGACTATTTACGCTCTCACACCCTGATTTAGTACACTGGAAGAATGGGAGACTTTGAAAAACAGTAGCTACTCTAGCATCTATGCATCGTTCAGTCAGTAATGAATTAGAGCACTCTCAGCTATTGGACGCGTATAATGATAATATAAACGATAAAAAATCTGCCTTCTTCTACCGAGCACCCATAGCTCAGAGGTAGAATCACTGACTGATGCCAATTCAGTCGGGTTTCAATCCTGGGTAAAAAGCACTTGGATGTTTAACCATATTGATGAGCTGTGAAACAGATCTGTCTACGGATGACTATATATATATATATATATATATATATGAGTGTGTGTGTGTTAAGTTGGAAGACTGTTTAAGCAAAAACTGCTGACTTTCAATGTTTTACTGGCAGAAAGGCTTTTAAGATAAGCAGGATTTGCAATAAAGTGCTTGATATTATTAATGGAGTCAGAGTATTAATAGAATATAGAAAAAACGAAATTTAACATCAGTGCCACTTCCATCATGCTACTTCAAAGTTTCATGAGTGTATGAGAATGTTCTCACTCATCAGGGCTTGTCCAGTTTTTTTGCTGATATTTTTTAATACCTGTGTGTTTATATGCTGTTGTGAAACTGGTGTTATTTGTTACAAACACTCAAATATTGAAAACATATCAGCAGAAAAACCGGACAAGCCTAGATGAGTGAGAACATTCTCATACACTCACGAAACTTCAAAGTCAGTATGATAGAAGTGACAGCAATCAGTTAAGTGTCAATGCTTACTATATTCTATTCGACATTAATTCCACACACACACACACACACATATATATGTATGCATGTATCTGTTGCATTCCTAAGATACAAGGCATATGTTGAAACACTGGTTCTTATATGATTACCAAAATTAAGTAATATCAAGTATCATCAGCACTGAGGTGTTTGATTGCTTGAAGATACTAGGGCTGTAAACTTTGATGTGCGAGTTATATAATGGATAATAACTCAGAATTGGAAATCAGAACCAACATCCAATTCCAGTTGGGTTCATTATACTAATCCACCTTTTCTTTTCCAAGCAATGGGTTAATTAATAAGCCTTATATTAGTAAACCATTATTTTCGTCAAAAGCTCTTCCACTCTAAAAATATTTTCTGGTTTAAATAACCCACAAACTTTGATAAGCCGTAAAAAAAAAAAAAGTCAATCCAACCTAAAGTATGAATTACTTATAAAAACTATTTTATACAAAATTTAAAATATATCTTTATCTATTTAGTTTAAAGGTCTATTTATTTCAACTGTATTTTACATTCCTTTAGGGAGACTTTGTAAATTTTTAGCAGAAACCACTATGTATCCCATTATGCTTTAGAACATTCAGTCCAGCAAGTTTCAGTTACTCTTTTTAAGAAATGTACACCTCTTTTTTTAATCCTTTCAAGTCCATATCTACTAAGTTTATTTTCGCATCCCCCAAAATAAACAACCTTTTATATATGAAAAGATCAGTGGTATATATTCCTAAGCACCATGGTATGCATTTGCTTACTCTATAAGAACGATTTCATACAAAATTAAAATGTCTTTGTTTATTACGTTTGATGTATTATTTCACCTGTATCACACAACACTTTCAGAAGACTCAGTGAATTCATACTAATTGTAATGAATACACTTGTAAACAGACATTGACCTTTGAAATTATGTAACTGAAATGCAACATTGAATTTGTAATAATTTTTTCTACAACAAAATGGCATCACACTACCAGATGAAATACAAAGTAAATTTGAGAGAATGACAACAATCAGTTGCAGCTGCTAATGAATCAGTGGAAGCCTGATTCTTACAGCAAAGTTACTTATCATTTTGATCGGAAGCCAAGAAGAATTCAATCAAATCAGGTTTAAAAAATAAGAAAATATTTGATGTTATAATATTTAACTACTTTTTATTTCTTTGTTAAAATAAACATCATTCATTTTCGACCAAGATCATAACAGTGCTATTTGTTTCCATTAGCATATTTTCCACTGATATAGAAATATATATAGATATATATATATCTTGTATGCATATAATTATTTTCTTTTTTGGACTTAATCAGTGTAAAATTTATTGAGAAGTTTGTTCCAAGTTCTTTCAGGCTAAACTAATAGCCATTTACAAATATTTTTGTTATAGTAAAAGAGATTGAGTATCCTTTATCCAAAATTCCAAAAGTTTTTCAGGAGTTGACATACCTTGCCACAAATGGAAAATTTCAAAAAGCATTGGGAAGGTTCTGTGGGGATGTGCAACTGTTATTAGTGACCATATCTACCCTGGGTGGGGGTCCCCCAGCACAATTATGCATCATACGTTGGTGCCAGGCATTTTTCCTTTTTTGTGATCATCACAGCAACACCTTCATTTGTGGAGTACTTACCTGGTGTTTCATGCTCAGTAAAGATATTATTTAAAATATTAAAAAGTCCTACATTTATATATTTTTTGTAAGTAATTATAATGTTTTTTTGTTTATGTATAAAAAGTACAAAACATTATTTTTACATGAAATCCTAATTTCACTACTTAATATTCTGTGTGAGCATGTACACAAAATTTATTAAGTTTGATATAAAACTACTTTCAGGATGGATGTGCATTGTGGTACAGTGGATATCAGCTCGGAACAAGAAATCAGGGAGCCAAATGTGAATTCCAGTTGAATTCCTTGCAATCACTTTAGCGCAAGTACCCTTGGGAAAAGTATTAATCCATCTCTTCCCTTCAGTTATGGGTTAAATAACATGACAGATTGGGTTCTATAGCCTTGGCTGGCAACCAGTCTACTGCAGAAAGCAATGGCAACCTACTGCGTGATAATCTTCTGCCCAGTCAGTCATGTCTCTTTCACGACATGATTGACCAAGCATGTATTCCATATGGCACTTAACTGAGTGACTGACTTTCAGGATATATGTAATTTCTATAAAACTACCTTCTGAGTATATGCATAAGCTGTTTTATGAAATGTAAAGAGATATTGTGTCTATATTTGCTTTCCATTCTCAAGCTATCCATTTGATAAACGCTGTATAGAAATTATAGCCTGTATGCTTAAATCAGAAAAAAAAAAAAAAAAAAAAATGAAGCACTTCCGGTCCAAAAAATCTTGGATAAAGGATTCTCAGCCTGTATTTACATTATTTACTATTGTCTTCATCTTTGTTGTTATTATCACAATGTTTTAGTGTTTGTGCCCTTTAACCATTATCAGGTGGTGTTTGTTGATTCTGGAAATATTAAACTGAACCCTTTATTTAATCTATGGAAGTAGATTATTCTTGATCTGCTGACTTTGTCTTGCTATATCTTGTCTAGTTCTTATTTACTACAGACCAGTTATAGATTATCTCCCCTTATTCTGTATTTAAGTAAGTCCAATAGAACGCACTTCATTAAGGTGGAGGGGGTGATTTTCTGTTAAGAATATTTGTGTAGCAACAGTCAAAATAGTTCTTCCATCTCAATCTGTATAATAGATATTTATCTTATCTCCCCACTGAGATGTGATGTGATACAAGATCAAGTTTATATTATTAAGTTTCCGCATATAGTCAGTACATAGTGGCTATGTTAAAAAATTATGCTATTAAGAGTTGGTTTCTTGTTATTTTTAGAAGAGATCCCAACACTTTTTAACACTTTTTGCAGTTGAAGGTATGTATCATGTTCATGTTGCAAATGCAATAGTACTTATATACTCTTTACTATAGTAGTATAAAAAATTCATGAAAATAACTAATATTCTGTTTTGTTTCAGAACTTTGAACAATCTTAAACATCATCAAGAACAGAGTGTTGTATGGTAGACAAGATTTTGTTGACTATATATAAACGGTACAGTGGCTAATAGTTTTATACCTTTAACAATCATGGACTGATGATTGCATAAGGTATAAAATTGATAGTAACCATGTGGAATTGAGTTCAATATCCACACTGTTTATATCTATGTTGTATAAATTATCTCCCCTTATTCTGTATTTAAATACGTCCGATAGAACACACTTCATTATGGTGGAGGGGGTGATTTTCTAAGCGCAGCTTAGATGTGGCACAAGACCAAAATTATGGGGAACACAGTAAAGATTATATTCACTAGACAGAAGTTGAATAAAGCTTTTGTTAACTTTCACCTGTGATCATTTTTCACTATGATCTACAAATGCTTTATTTCTGATATTGAGCACTTTTCCTCCATGAAGAGAGAACATTTTAAACAAGATAGATATATCGATTTATAGAGACATAGATAAAAGTGAGTAATAATTTTTTAACAAAAATAAAAACACAGATATATAAATCATTAGAGCAAATTAAAAAATAAATCATCATGGCTGCTATTTATCATGAAAACACATGAAAAGATTAATAATGTTTTTATTAATTTATCATTTAGACAAAAGTTATTAGTAACTAAAAAACTAAACTGTCTCAATACATATGTAGGGTGCTATGGATAAATTGTCATCTAAATTACACAAAAATGAAAATAATACTGACATCTCATTTTAAATATTTTTACCAATATTGCAAAAAATATTTTGAAATAGTAAAGATAAAATTTATTCAATAAAATCGTCATTGGCTTCAACCATGGCCTCCAGACGACTTTAAAATCTCCTACAAATCTTTGTTTAAGATGGTAAATACAGCCATAATCCTTGTCTTTTGTTCATCTTTGGTGTTGCAAGTAGTTTTGTTGTTCTTTCGCTCAATTGCAATCTGGGGAGTAAGGCGACCAGGTGTAAGGGGTGATGCAGTTGCAGAAATTGTCTGACAGCCATGACTGGGTTCTCCTGCTTGTGTTGGTAAGGTGCAGAGTCCTGTTGCCAGACATAGGTTCTTCCAGAAGTTACCCTCTTGACCTCCTCAAGGAACTTGATATAAGCCACTGTGTTGAGTCTGAGGCCCTTACCAACATATTCAGGAGCTCTTTTCTTATCAGAACAATCAGAGTGAGTTTTCCAATCTGACATTCCTTCATAATCACCATTAGACTTCCAGAATCCTCTGCACTGTCCTCAGATTGGCACCCAAACATGTTTGTATTGAAGCTTTCAGAGAAAATTCCAAGCAATGCCGCATGCTGTTTCCAAATTTTTTGATGGAGTGAATTGCATTGTGCCGATCTTTGTCTTACAGATGATGTTCGTCTGACCCTACTATAATGTGCAGTTGACAAAATCAAAAACAAACAACGCACGTGTGTGAAAATTAAATATATAAAACAGCGGTGACAATTTACCCATCGCACTCTTATATATATATCATGCAGAAATGTTCAAAGGATTTATTTTTAAACAAATTAATCTATCTGAACCAAACAAGTGTTTTCTAATATGAAACTTAAATTCGGTTGCAGGAAATGGCCTTTGAAATTTTCTTCATGCGTTAACTATTAGTATTATAGTTTTATTATTGAATATTTTCTTTACATAAAACAGCTCAACTTTAAACACATTAAAATTCTAGTAATTTTATATGTTTCATTAGGCATTATTTCTTTGTGTTATATATGTTGTATGGGTTATGTCTTGAAGGCTGTCACAATGCGTTGAATGAAATAAAGGAAGGTAAGGAAGTGTTTGTATTACCTGTTTATTACATTAATATTTCAAGATTAAAATCTCATCTTCAGAATGGCAGAGGAGCTTTTGACTGTCTGAACTCTGAACTTTGTCGCAGCCCCTCTACATTACAAAACTTTACTATATATATATATATATATATATATATATATATATATATATATACATACAAGTATAGGGTAGGTATGGATGGAACATATTTATGTTATAATTTCTGAATATATATATATTTTTTTTTATTACATGTTTTTTAATATATGATGTATAAATTGTCCACAATAATAAAGAGACATTTGGGGGATCTAATGCCAAAAACTGGCAGCTCTAAATTATATTTTCAAGTCATTTTTTTAAAATTTTATTCCAATAAACATCCACTATTAATATAACTTTTTTATTATTGCTAAAAGGTCTTCTTATATATCAGAATTATAATAAGGTTATGATTTTTCATTTGTTTTTTTTCTGGCTTTGAACATGTTTACCATTTCTTTCTTTAGATGATTTTAATCAAATTTCCTAGTCACACCCAGATTTCAGAACAAAATAGTAAATGTTCTTTTCTATCTTGTCAAAAGTCATTTCAAGGTGTCAAGTAATATATTACAGCTACAAATTTTCAACCAAATACTTTTTAAAATATATCTTTAAATAAAAAAATAATTCCACATTTGAAGAAATAAACAATGCCTTTCTATACACTCACCAACACATGCACACACAGAAAAAGAAAATAAGATCATTTTTATGATGTTACATGATCATATTATAGCTAACATTATATTTATTCCTCAACAATTATAGTCGAGTCTTTGCTCACTTTTTCCTCTTTAACTGGATGAAAGTTTCAAGGAAATAAAAACCCTTCTATATAATAAAAAATATTAAGACTGAAAAAACTGAAGAGACAATTGTGAATAAATAGCAGTTAATTTGCAATCAATTTTTTTTTTTTTTTTTGATGGGGACACTGGAAACTGGGGCGCAAAAAAAAAAAAAGAAGAAAATTCTAAAAAAAAAAAAAGAAAGAAAAGAAAGAAAACTATAAAGAGATTGAGCTTTCCTCCATACCTTTCCTCGATGCCTTCCCTGTAGATACAGAAATAAAAAATAATTGGATTATGAGTGAAGGTAATATACCCACATTGAAACATTATGTACATATAGAATTACAGATAGATGGAGAGATAGATATACAAATTGATAGATAGAAAAAGGGCAAAATATATGTATATATATACAAACATAGATATGCAAGCGCACATATATATAAAAGATACACAGATCTACATTGACAAACACCAAATATATATGTATGTGTATATATATTTGTATACACAGGTAGATAGAAAAGATGAGATAAAGTGACACACAATTAAACAAAAACATTTATATGTACATATAATTATACACACACACACACATATATATATATATATATATATATATATATATATATATATAATAGGAGGAACAATAACTGACTATGTGAAGACCCCACAGATGTCTATACTGAGAGTTGTGACTAATGTGAGCTCCAGCGTACCTTTAACTTAAGCTCACTGACTATATCATGGTTCTAGACATAGTGGTCACGCCCTGGATTGAGGAGGTGGCTGTACATGGTCTGCAGGATTCTGTTTCCTCCCACATGGGCCAGATAACCCAGGAGTTGCTCAGTGAAAAATTTCATGATAAATTTTACTTGCAACTTTAGGTCTTGAAGTAGCTTTCCTAATTTGCATCCCCTGAAGAATTACATATATTTTGATAGATTCTCCCATCAAGGCCAACAGATAAGTGTTCAGTAAATTCTATATATTTACTGAATAACCTGCACAAGTGAATTGACTCATTTTCCTGTGTTCTACAATGCAAACTCTCACCATCATAGTGTACCAGCACAGAACATGGTCCTATGTTCCATATGTCAGATGATGCCTCAATTGTTTAGCCAGGTCAGTACATTGATGGGTGGCTACTTGGAAATTAACATGTGCTATAAGCTTGTGTGTGTAGGTAATGTGATGGATATTCGCTTGGAATGAGAAATCAGAGAGCAGAATTCAAATTTTCTGTCAAGCCATGAGAGAGGTATCAACCCATCTCTTCTCTCCCCAGCTATGGGTGAAGAGTGGGACAGACTGAACCCTATAAACTTGGTTGGCAGCCAGTCTAGAAGGAAAACACATATCTGTGCATGTGCATATAAAATATATATATTTTTCATTTGTAAATGAGTTATTACGCGACTTAGGTTTCTACCATGAGTGATGTCTTAAAATTGCCTGAAGTCACCACTCATAGGAGAAACCTAGATCACGTAATAACTCGTTTACAAATGGAAAATTTTCAAAAGTTCTACAATATTATTGTATTGAACACTTTTTAATAGAAATGTGGACCCGTCTAATTTTATTATGACCAAAAACTAAGTAATTAAAGAATCAATATATATATATATATATATATATATATAAGCTTTGTTCTGTAATTATGTCTGTGGATTTTATTTAGCTGGTTTCGTCTCAAGTGTCTGGCCAGTGATATTCATTGCTATCAATTCACTTCAAAGTACAAAACACTTACACACATACACATTATATATATAAACAAATGCTTAGAAGTACAAAATTGATATACTATTTTAAAAACAAGGAAATTATTGTTAGAAAAATCATTGGAAAATAAATTAAACAAAAAGATGAATAATTTTCGCCGTTACTGTTCTTTTCTTTTTGTTCATTTTCCAACGATTTTTCTGCTGATGAGATATTAGATGAAAGTGTCTTTGAAACTAACAATAAATTCCTTGTTTTTAAAGTAGTATGTATATATATTTAACGTAGTATATTTGGTATTTAAGAGACACATACATATTAGTGGGTGTATGTGCATCAATGCCTATTTTACTGAGGGCTAGAATAGAGATAAGGTGACAGTTTAGTATCTTGGAAGAGTGAGGTTGATTTGGTGAGTCTCATCAACCTTAACTCACCTCAGAAAGCAGAGTAGATGAATCAAAGGTAATCACCAGGTGATATAAGAAAAGAGCAAAGTCCTGGTGTCAGAAGCCTTACTCTTAAAAATAACCATGCATGCTCTATTGCCTGGTTTTCAGTTGTGCTTCTTCATGTAAAGCATAGTTAGCCTCAAACAACTGACAAGCCATCATTGGGAGTGCTTTCAGCAACAATAGTATTTGAAAGGCCAATAGATAAGCACTTTTTTCTTACAATACATATAATCTGAACACTTTACACTTTGTGTGTATAAATAAAAATGTAAGATAAATACAAATTAATATTTATAACAGAGATATTTAGTGTAATTGGGCAGTAATTGTTCTTGTTAACATGTCTTATTGTGGACTGTAGTCATTTTATGTCTATGAAGGTCAACTATCATTTTTCTAAATTGGGAAATATCATTTCCAAGATAGAAAAAAGATAGCTAAACATAATAGACATAAAATATTTACAGTTTTTAGTAAAATGTAAATATTATATATGATATCATATATGATATTATAATGTAAAATGTAACTGCTTCATCTATTCTAACAGTTTCTTTTCTTGCACTTCCCATTTGTGAAACTTTTTTCTGTTTGCTTGCTTCCCTGTTAGCTACAATTGCCAAAAGTAACATCAATTGCCATCTTCTTTCTCCTTGATTCCTATCCCTCTTTTATCCTTTCTTCAACATCCCCTCTCCCTTGATTTTTCTTTCACTGTAAACCCTAACCCTGTGCATCATTGGTAGTCCTGCTTTGCTTGGGGTGGAATGATTATATAAAAAAAATAAAGAACAAATAGAGGCAGTTTTTTATCTTAGCAAACACTGCAAAATGAAGATGTTTGTGAAAGAATTGAATCATTTCATGTACAGTTATTTTTAAAGTGTGAATAAAAAAATGAGTCTATATATATATATGAGCAAATACTGAATGAAGAAAGAATTCTTACAACGTCAGAAACATTAATTTAAAACAGTGCTCGATATATAATATATAGAGCTGTGAATATTTATTATAAATTATATTTTAGAATATGTACATAATTTTTCTCTATATATCCACGACAAAGGTACATTTGTTTCAACATTGAATCTTCAATGTCTCATCAGGCCTTCTGATGAGACATTGAAGTTTCAATGTCGAAACAAATGTATCTTTGTCTTGGATATATATAGAAAAATTATGTACATGTTCTAAAATATAATTCATAATAAATATATATGTAGCAACAGGAAAATTTTTCAAGAATGGATAATTAAAATTTTTAATTGTTTCCTGACACAAAGAAAATTTCAATAGTTGTTCATCTTACTCGAGTTGCTAGTTTAAAACCAGTCATCCGTATACAGTGTGCAGCAGAAATACCATCCACCTAATAATAAGACAGTCAGAGTTATGTATGGGAGGTATTTCTGTTGCACCATGTTGAAGCAATTCTTATGTTGCTTACATTTCTGAGATGGGTTTTGATTAGTTTTCAACTATTATTAGTTACACTATTTACCTGCAGACTATTATCCTCATCCTTGTTCTTGTCATCAAAAAATGTTTCACTCAATGTACCCTCAGGCCTTCATCAGATGTATGTTGATCTAGATAACATACAGGGAATTTAAAAATGAACCCTTTATTTAATCTAGTGGAGTAGACACTTTTCATTCCACTGTCTATGTCTATGGATATCTTGTCTAGTTCTTATTTTTATTATTGCTCCATTATTGTCTGCCACATTTCCACTGAGTCCAAGCACACTGCCTGGCCCAGGGATTGAACGTATGCTTACTATATCACAAAATTCACAAACAACTTTTTAATCCACTAGGCTCAGTAGAACCAGGGTGAGAAATAACAAAGCAGTAATGAAATAAGAACCAAATAAGATGTCGCTAGTTATGAGCAGTGGAACAAGAACAATCTACCCCTATATATTAAATAATGAGTTATGTTTCAAATTCCTTGTAGTTTAACTGGATTGATATACACATGATAAAAGATCAAAAATTGATAATCACAACAAAGATGAAGATTATAGTTTGTATGTAAATAGTGTCAATAAGCATAAATCCTCAGTCAAGAAATTCAAACAAAAATTTATTTTTCTTGTTAGATTTTGAGTTACTATAATTTCTTCAATCCATCATATTTATTGTCATTAATGCTTATTTAATTTATTAGTTTTTATTAATTTTTTCATTTATTGTCATCAATTTTGAGTAGTTTTTCTTGACACATTTTTTGTTATTTGTTTATACAAAATAATCATAGAAAACATATTGTTCTTACTTGTCCATGATTGTAAACCTCTCTAGTTTTAGTCCTTCATTGGGGTATATACAAGCTGTTCTTTAAAACAACTAAACATTTACAACTCAGAAAAGGTTAAATAATTCTTATTACCAAAAGAATAAAGTAAAAATTTAGATTCCTAAATTCTATCTTTGAATTGAAAAAAAAAATATAAAAAAATACACAAATAAGTAAAATTGAAAAAATAAAAAAATTCAATTATTTAAAATTCATTTGTTTAAAATTTTCAATGTGTATTCCCTATTGAATATATGCTTAATTTAAATTGTCCTTATTCTAAAAATAAAAGTATTTGCAGGAATTTTTCAATTCTTTCTCAAACACCTTAGAGAGAAAGCTAAAATAAGCATTTAGATAGACATGAAGATAGACTGATAGAGGAAAAGAGAAAGAATGACGGACAGAAGAAAAGAGAAGAACATGCAGGTAGGTTTATATTGATATATTAAGATACAAGTATTTATCAGGAATAAATAAAGACATAATGTCTAATGGGAAACAAAAAAGACAATATAAACTTAAATATGAAGCTTGTATGTATGTGTGGTGTCATCAAGTCCCTACTTGGCCCTTAAAAGCATTTCTCCAAGTTAAGGGGTTTCTTTTGCTCTATCCAACTCCTTCCTAATGAATTTGCAACCAGGTTTCAGAGCACCAGCAGCAAAGAGTAATCCATATTCTGAATTTCTGGGAAACATGGATTCATGCCTTTCACAAAACTTGTAATACAATATTAACACAAACTGCCCCAACTGAAGTGTATATGTGAGTAAAGGAAAGTAATTGAACATTTTTAATACATGTTCCTTCAGTGATCAAGACTCTCAAGAGATTTTTCTTTATTATCTGTGAATTGTCTCCTTAAAAAAAAACATGAAATAGTTTCTCATTGCCTTCTCTAAGGTCTGAAATTCCAAGTTTTTCTTATTTTAGACTGGTTTCCACCCAAACTTAGAGAGTGCAGACCCCACTGTTAAGAATGCCTAGCTGATGAAAACAGATGAAATTATACCTTACCAAGGGTATCTGTGTGAAAATGAACACAAAAGCATCAGCTAGAACTTGAACTCAGCACACCCAATATCACTTTCTGTGTTGATAACCATTATGCTACCCAGACATCCCAGTGAGATCTGAACTTATACTTAATGGCTTTTAAGTTCAGCACACTAACCATAGGTTAAATTGAATTCTCATACACCACTATGAGAATTGTAAGAGTAAGTAAAAAATTATCTTCACTCTTGCCATAATAATATTAATATTTTCTAAAAAAATTATTAATCTTTTAATTTCTTTTTCTCTTTCATCAGAAATATTTCTCCACACTTGATTATTTATGTAGAAAAATGACATACTTGTTCAACCCCTGTTTTTGTGTATATAGATTGAAAAGAAACTTTCTCTCATGTATAATAGGTAAGTGGTTAAAGTATTTGTTTCCCAACTATGATACTTGGGTTCAAATCTCACCATGGTCAATTTATCAAGGAGGTGAATCCTTCATGATATTGGTTTGGGGAGGTGATCCCTGCATGCAACAGCATAGGAACATGTCTTTAAAAGACATGCCACAACTTGATGCATGCCATAAAATTAAAATTGGACAGTCGGAACTATTCCGAAAATGCAGATAGTTATACTAGGGCAATGTCACACTTCATCATGACCAACTGATTAGGCATACAAGCATTGTCCAAACTGTTGATCATGCCAGATTATGCATTCTCTCCCAAATATTTTCATTATGGACCACTTTGTATTCTTGCATTATAAACCACAGGTGTGGTCTGTGGGGTTGAACAGACACAACTATGTTGATTAGGCGTTTGCAATAGGGATAGGCTTGCTACCCTAGAAGATGTGTATGATCAGAAATGAACAGCCAGATATAATTATGTATGCATGTATTTATATATTATATCCTTGTGCAAATTAATTGAAACAATTTAGTTTCCTTTCTTTCACTAAAAGGTCAGTTTTAGACACACTTTAGTGACAGGGTGTAATTGCATGCATCTATTTTTGGGGTGTATGATGAAATCTGTTTGGCCTCAAAAAATATTACATCATCCATGATTGATTCAGATTTTATCATGCCCAGACACTATTGTCTCAACTATAGATTAGTTGTCCTACAGTCATTGTCTGTGATGGACGTTACTCAAAAAAAGTGTGCAAAAACTGTAATGCTGCACAAACACACTGGCAAGCCTTATAGATAGATGACAGATACTGTTGGTGTCAGCCTTTCACCTGTCAGTCATGTCATCAAGGTGAAGAAACAAACTGGATCCATTAGTCCAAAATGTAAAGGAAAATGTAGTCGGAAGAGAAAAGCAATGCCAAGAGACAACGTATACATGATCAGGGAAAGTGTTAAAGATCATAGGAAGACATTATTCATTGTTTTTTGTTAATTTGCACAAGGGTGTATGTATTCTGTGGGTTGGTATGGAGATACACATTAGACTGCATTCATCAATAGTACTGTAAAAAGAAGAAAAAACAAAAGAATGACTAAAAAAATGAACAGACAGACAAACATGCATGCAAACATGAATTTAAGGCCCATATATTCTAAATCTAATCTAGAATCCTGTGAATGACTCTTACAGCTCATCTCTTCCTTATTAATAAGACTGACACCACATCATTCCTTAGCAGTAAAATAACCAGCCACCTTGAGCTCAATTTTGTTGCTGGTACCTGTTTTCCTTCCATCCCTGAAAAGTCAACACTCCCAAATTCTGATGGCTTGAGTAGGGAAACAAGGCTTGCTTTTCCAATCTTTTTAATAATAAAGCCTTGAAATTTTAGCTGAGTTATCTTTCCTTGTTAGTATGGCTTTTCTCTTTTATTTGAAAGTATTATTACCTTACAGCATCTTCCTACCTACAGATAGCAAAGTCAGCTTATTATCTGCCACTAATGTCTTTCTTTTCTTTTGGTAACATTTATTTGACAATATAGAACACTGAAGAGAAGTTTCAAGAGATAGTAAATATAATAAAAAAAAAAATGCCACTTTGTCGGAAATACAGCCAGAAGACAAAATAATCATCCATAAAACATGTCAAAGTCTGCCCAAAATTGTTTCATAAAATTTCAAACTTATTTTTTGAAAGTGAAAGATGGAAATCTTTGAATATGCAAGACAGTCACCAGACCAGTCAGCTATTTATGAAAAGTAGATATTGACAAGGTTAAATTTTGTACAATTTATCATATATCAGGAAAGTTGTAAATAAAAATAACTTACATTCTGGTAAAGAAGGTTGCCGTTGTGAGGGGAATGTTTGATGTTTTATTTCTTTTTTTCTTTTATTCATCCACCTTTCATTTAATGTGCAAACACACTGTAAAAGTGATGGGTCAGCTCAGTGACTCCAATGCAAAATTGAAAACTCGCATATTCTCATTACTGTATTTATTTATGAGTTAACCCAATGGTTCCTGACCTTGCTTTGGCCTTGCCCCACCTAACATCTCTAAAAATCTTGATTCCTACTCTTGTGACATAATTATTATTATTCAATAAATGAACTCTTTTTTACATGAAGGTATACTAAATGGCTATTAACTTTTTTTAATAATTTGAGATTGCATATATGCAACTATCATTTAATTTTAGAATTTTACAATATTTATAAAAATATTCTGTAACTAATATATATATATATTCTATACAATACATACACACAAATATTTTTATGTATGCATACTGTGTATACACCATATTTATTAATTCACATACACTCATATTCACACAGACTCACTAAAAAAAAAAAAAGATTTACTACTCATAACCCATTCTCGAATTGCTCTCCTTAAAAATCAAATTGCTTCACATTGAAAACCACAGAGGTAACCCATCCTGTCAAAAATGAAAGCATAAAACAAAGTGATATTTTCTTAAGCCCTTATACTTAATCGATTTAATAATGTGTGACTTAAAGAATTTTTTTTTAATCATTATTGTTGTTCACTAAAGATAACTACTGGGAGCAAATACAGATGTTACAAACAAAAATATATAAATATACAAAGTGTTTTATTTACCTCTAAAGTCCTGTATAATCCAACTAAGGACTATAAGGCCCACAGCCTCAACACACTGTTGTCCTTTTCACAGCAAGTAGCTTTTACATGAGATGGAGTTGCTAGTCCCATGTTCAACCAGTCTCTAATTTTTTCTCCTAAATGGGTTGACAAACAAGGCCAAAGAGTCCAGTTTGCTCTACTGTTTAACACATATCTCTGGGGGAGGATTCGTGTTTCCCCTAAGGTATTTGCATGAATGTGAATGTAAGAAACACATCTGGATTTTTAACTCAATTTTTTTTTGATCTCATTCAAAGTCACAAATCATTAAATCACCAGCACATCGATTGTCTTATATAGAGAGAATTTTCTTTTTTTTCTTTTCACAACTGGCAATTTCATCAAACACAGGCACTTTAGTGTGAGGTAATGATTGGCAAGGTTGGTGTGGTTGACAATTATTACTGTGTAGGGAGTTCAGTCTTCAATGAATGCATAATACAAAAATCAATATTAAAATCAACTAAGCTAACCTAGCCTTAAATTTCTTCACAGACAATGACATCTCTTTTATGAAAAATTCTTATCCCCAGAAAGTATTTCCAACACAAGAGTCAATGTATAGTTTTACCAAAAAAAAAAAAAAAAAATACATCTATAAGGCCTGTATATGGCCTGACCTAGAAATCAATAAATATTTCTTGAAGTTGTTTTTTCTGACAGATATGCTGAGAGTTGCAGTTGAAGAGAGAACTGCAAACATTGAGAGACAAAGTGACATATTTACAAAGTGACATACAATAAGGTAGACACACACACAGATGTATATATATATATATATATATATATATATATATATATACACTTATAGACAAGAAGAGAAAAGAGGGCTTGACAGAAATATATATAGAGAATAGAGACACAGAGACGTAACATAGATTACATATGGACGTAGATATTCCTACATGCCTTATATATATATATATATATATATAATGTCATACATACAAATTGTTCGTTTATTACTTACCCACATGTGCATTTAAAACGCACTTTTTTTTTCACTTTTTTCTTCTCTTTTTCCTGCAATTTTGAAGGGAAAATTGCGAACATTGCTTTAAAACTGTGAAATCTGTAATGAATTTATCGCCAACTGGGTTTTTAAGAGATGTTTTTCTTTTTTTTTTTTTTTTACAAGTGTTGAAAAAAAAAAAAAAGAACAGTATATGCTTTTTTTATTGTACTCTTTCTCTCTCAGTCTTGTTCTTTTTGTTGTTGCTGTTTATGTCAAAGCAGAATATATATATTGGTGAGCATGCATCCATATGCGTATATGGAAACATACTTTTTCTTTTTTAAATATATATCAGGTAACCAAAAAAATGTTTGTGCTGTTTCCAATATTCTCTTTCTTTTAATCAGCTCAATGAGAAAAAGATAAACCCTCCAGTTTCCAACAGTCTGTAAACATTTTGAGCTTCATTCTATCTACACACATCTTTTACTGCTTGATAACATTCAGATATGTATACCTGGAGTAGTAATGGGTGAAATCAACATGGCAGACTAAAATGTGATTGTAAGACCCTGTCTATAACATGAATTTAATCTCAGAAAACTTTAAAAGAAAGAAAAAAGAAAATAGAAGCTCACCATGGTGAATAGCATTTCTTACTGATAGAAAGTGGTTCAAAAGGTTTGCAATTGAAGATGAATCACCTCAATATTTAAGTCATAGAGAATAGTTGGCAAGCTATAATGAAGAGGGCCAGACCTAATCCATTTCAATATAGCAGATGCACACACTGTGGTTCAACACCATCATCCTTAGTCCAGTGATCAGGAGTGATTGCAGGGTCAAATGGACCAGGTCACACTACAGCTGATGCACTCTGTCTTGAAAGCATGTCTTGATCATGGAGAAATAGTCATTGATCCTATTGGAAGAACCTTCTAGCCTGGTTATGGATTTCAGTCTAGAAAGATTTCTATCTAGTAATTCTGCAGGGAACACAGCTTATTACATTGTGCTAGTTGGCTAAGGCCCCTACAAGAAGGCTCAACACAAGCAATCGAAATTGCCCAGGAGTGTGGGGGTGGAGGTTACTCTCCAAACTGGGTCATCAAAAATGAATAAATGAATAGAAACAGAAATACACAAACATTTTGGTTCCTGAATATATCAGTCCATGCCCTCCCCAAAATGGTAATACTGATTACCACCAACCAAATAAAGACAAATAAATTAAAAAAAGTACAAAAATGTTTTAGCAGCAGCAGCAGCAGCAGCAGCAGGATGCAGCAGCAGTGACATAGCAAATCATTTCTTTGACATTTTTCTTTTCTTTCTTTTTTTTTGCTTTTTAAAAAATAACAACAACAACAAAGAAAGATACAAAAACACCAAATAAAATAACAAAAAATCTATTTATAATGCCAAAATAATAACACAATAACAAAAAATACAAAAACATTTCAAGAAATAAAATTAAATAATAATAATAATAATAATAATAATGCTTTAATGCTACATCAGGCGTGGCACTCATAACTTCTGAACTTAACTGATTAACCTATACATGTTTTGTCTTTGTGAATAGGCTACATTAAATATCTCATCTACTATCATAAATTTGCTTGCCAGTCTCCCAGACCAGAACCAGTTTGGCATAACTTCCTCAGGGCTGTGCATCTCTGTTCATGAGTAAGATCTTCTCCAGCCTTTTGGTTGGGGTGCAAATGATCAGTTAAGACCAGTTTTGAACCCAGCTACCACTTGAGCAGGGGCTGGGTAATATTTTGACCAGTTTACCTGGGCATACGCGCTCAGGTTCCCCACGTTAAAAAAGACCCTGTGTCACATCTCTCTCAAGTGGGGGAAAAGAGTAATTATCCTGTCCATGAGTAAGATCAGTGAAAAAGGATCATGGCCAGGTGTCAAGAGAGCTTTTTTTTTCTTGAGATGAGGCAGCCAAGGCAATTTCAGGGTCAAATTTAACTGTAATATATTACCCTGAACAGCGAAAATAATTGACAAGTACATCTGGTCATAGGTAAAGTCAACAAAGAACAAGAGTGGTTGACATATATCCAGCTGTAGATAATGTCAACAAAGTGCAACAAAAATAAAACAAAACCAGTAATAACTAGCTTGAAAAGCAATAGATCACCAGGTGTGATTGACAGATATGTCTAGCTGTAAATAGCCAACAGAGCACAACTCAAAAAATCAAAAATGCATGGGAGTTTTAAGACTATATAAAGTCTAAAATTTGTATATATATATATATATACGTGTTCCTTGTTGTTTGTTCAGATCCAGTGGTAGAATATAACATAGCAACCATCTGAACAGACTGGGTTAACTGACCTGAAGGTATTTCTAACTGGGTCCCCTCTGCAAAGTTTTTAACAGTTATTATTAATACTTGCCACCGTATTTCACACATTTAGCTGTGATGCATATGCTTGAGATATCTTTATCAGACAGAGTGTCATGATGGGTATGTTGAGCTTGGTACATTTTTACCCTAGCATCACTTCATTAACCTGCTGCTCTCTCACTCCCTCATGATAATAAATGCAGGAAATAAATAATTCAAAATGCAGGTCTTGTTCATCTAGATCTAGAAAAGACTTTTTTTCATACAATAAAAAAAAAAGATTTCACTGGTATTTACTCAGGTTAATCAAGTTCAACACAAAATCAAATAAAAGGAAAAGGGGTGGGAAGGAAGATTTTAGTGAGAAAATCTTCCAAGTCTTTCATACTTTTTTGGTTTCCAGGTGAGGTCTTGTCATTTTTTTTTTTTATTCGTTTCTGTCATCATCAATCCATGGTTTGATCAAGCAACCACCATTATAATTTGACAAATTTTCTTTTTATTGTTTTCAATAACATAATATCTACTTGCTAAGATTCGGAAGATAAATCCGTATTTTTAAATCTTTGAGTAATTTCTGAAAAAAAAAATTAAAAGAAGCAATTAAGGGAGAAGTTCAATGACCTAAAATTATGACTCAATCAGGCCTTCCAAAACTTTTTCAACTCTAACAACTTGTTGTTAGATTTGTCACAGCTGCACTCTAAATTTTGTAATAAAAAAAACATGAAGAAAGGCTTTCTTTTCTACAATGCATGATTGTATTCACTGATTAATGTTCATCATAGAATCTAGTATTAAAATTAAACTTTGGTATTAGTTTAAGTTTCCCGAAAATGACACTATTAATAATCATCATACATTTAATACATTTTGCACTGCTATGGTCACCACTCCCCTACAGAAAAGTACAATGGCTTGCCACTTCTTTTTGAACCAGGAATGTTGAGGGTGTCTCATTCCTCCTCACAGAGGCGGATTTGTTTTTGATGTTAACTTCTAGCCTTTGTCTAAAGTGTCAAGGTACCAGATGGCTTGAATTCAGTTTAATTTTCCTAGACTGGTTTCCACACAAGGCTATAGTACCCTATCTGTCCTGGTATTTTAACCATAGCTGTTAAGAGAAGAGATGGATAAGATATTAGCATGTAAGTGAATGTAATGTGTAGATGTGCATTATGGTGCAGTGGATATTGGCTTGGAACAAGAAATGGGAGAGCCAAGTACAAATTCCAGTTGAATTCATTGCATTCACATATGTGCAAATACCCTTAAGAAAGATATTAATCCATCACTTCTCCCTCCAGCTATGGGTTAAATAGCAGGACAGATTGGGTTCTCTAACCTTGGTTGGTAATCTGTCTACTGCAGAAAATAATGCCAATCTACTGCAGGAATATCTTTCAATCAGTCATGTTTCTTTCCAGACATGATCGCCCAAGCAGGTATTATGTATGGCACTTAACTGACTGAATGTAATGAACTTGACTGGGTTTTGAACTCGAATCTCCAATTCTGTAATCTGAGGCACTAGCCATCACCCACCCATACCTCCAACTTCTATTAATCACAGGTTTCTAAAAAAGATGACTATTAATTGTAAGATTCTAACTATAAAACATTATAACCCAAAAATATAATGGTTGACATTCATGGGTTAAAGTGATGGAATTTTTCAGAAATCTATCATTAAATTTTAAAGTTAAGCATTTTTTTTCTTTAGAGAAAAATTACAAACGCCAGGAAAGAATAATTCTAAAGCTAGAATATAAAATTGAAAAAACTCCTCAATTAAAACTGTCATATAGGAAGAAAGGGTCAATGCTGATAAGTGTGGTCGATAAGTTTTGAGTATGAAGCACTCAGACAGAAGTCTGAATGTATTTTGTGTGGTGCATCATATTCGGTGTTGTGCATCATTGAAGATATCGTTTCTGGATGAATTACTCAAGAGAATTATTCCGAGAGCATTATTGTATATTATTCGAATGATTCATTTAGTCCGTTAACTTTATGTGAAGAAACCAAAATATTATAACTCACTAACAGCAAGTTACCAAAAGTTTCCTTCAGAATAACATTACAAAAAGTAATGTTATAAAAAAAAGAAAAAACTCCTGAATTAAAAAAAAAATTCTTAAGTAAAAACAAAACTTCCTGAATTTTTTACAAGTTATCTAACCACTTTGGTATTGCCTATCTTTAGAAATGACCATTACTCAAAATGCACAGGGAGAACTGTGTTCATGCCTTCACAAGAAGACTGCAGTAACAACTAAAATGGATATCACATGCAACTTGAAGAGAAAATAATAACCTAAGTTGCTGACATTCCACAATACTCCATATAAAAGATTAAGAAGGAAACTCCTATTAATACTAGAAAGAGGAGCATCCATGACTGAGCTTGAGAAACTTGTTTTCGTTGAAAATTGTTCTCAGAGAAAGATTTTATAAAAGTTAACTAAAAGTAACACTAACTGCTCGGCCAATAAATGCCAAATGTTTCCTTTTAAGGAAATTGATAAATTCTAATATTACTATTATTCTTATTCAAAATAAGTTATTGCTAGAGTTCTGATGTTAAACCCAGTTGCACCGGCAATAAAGTCTTGTAAGAGACGGTCTTACAATTGTATGATTCTTAGAGTGAATTTTATCAGGAGACCTCATTTTGAAAATTGGTAAGCATGAAACAGACCGTAAATAGGAAGATAAATAAAAAATGTCACTCATATATAAAACAGTCCAAAAAAAGACACCGAACTGAGGAGGGTGTTGCAATAAAAGAACAGAAATCAACATTAAACGAGGTGCCTTTTTTCATAGGAGACCGTATATTGAAAAGTTTCATATAAAAAAAAACGCACGCACGCACACTCAATTTATATGACGTCATCTTGAGTAACTTGAAATTGGTTCCATCAAATGTAAGAACGCCAAAATTAAAAACCAGTTGTGTAAATATACACGGAACTGTCTTTACAAAGGAATGTACTAACATTCAAAAGACAGTTAAGAGCTGTACGTGATACACGCTTTGGGTGATCATGTCTCGAAAGAGACATGGCTGACTGGACAGATGATTATCTCACAGTAGTTTGTCATTGCTTTCTGAGGTAGACTGGTTGCCAGATAGAGCTATAGAACCCAATCTGTCCTGTTATTTAACCCATAACTGGAGGAAAGAGGCGGATTAATACATTTCCCAAAGGTAAATGTGCGTAAGTGAATGCAAGGATTTCAGCTGGAATTCGAACTCAGCTCCCCGATTTGTCGTTCCAAGTCGATATCCACTGCACCACAACGTTCACTGCATATATAGATTCACAAGTGTAAATATATATTAAATAGACATGCGTAGTTTTATACATTTGCATGTATTATTTATGACAACAGAAGGAATTTTAATGTGCAGTGAGCTTGACCAATAAGATTTCTTAATATCATTAGATTTGGCCATTATCTAATTGGTATTTCAATTCTCATTGGATAATCGGTAGTCAAAACGTCTATGCAGATGTCTCCACATCACTTATAAAAGGAACTTAGGTTCAGAAAGTCACTTTTATATTCGTAACGCGTACCTCGAAGTGGTGTATTGGTTTGTGTACTTGTCTTTCTAGATCAATCACAACTGAGCGGTGAATTCAATTCTAACTAGGTGTTATTCGCTTCTTTCCTCTGTCCCTCTTTCCACCAGCATGTCCTGTGAGTGTTAAATTCTACAAGCCCTTTTTCCTCAGTATGCGTCCTAAAAATTCCAGTTATCTCTTTCTGATTTCAAGTGTCTTTTTGTCTCCATTTTCCCTGAAACTTCGTCTCTATTCAGTCTATGGTTGTCTCAGTATCCTTCAGTAGAACCAGGTTCCTGTTGCTTCAAGTCCGTTTTTCATCTATGCTTAGTAAGTCGCAATATATGTGACCAGAGCACTTCAACATGATCTAATCGTTAGCAAGCTTGTTTTGCTAGATCAATTATGACTGAATCGTGAATTCGAGCCTCACTGAGTACTCCATACTTTCGGTCTTGTAAGCGCGGATGTGCGTTGTGGTACAGTGGATATCGGCTCGGAACGAGAAACCGTGGAGCCGAGTTCGAATTCCAGTTGAATCCATTGTATTCACTTACGCGCAAATACCCTTGGGAAAGGTATTAATCCGTCTCTTCCTTCCAGTTATGGGTTAAATAGCAGGACAGATTGGGTTCTATAGCCTTGGTCGGCAACCAGTCTACAGCAGAAAGCAATGGCAACCTACTGCGGGATAATCTTCTGCCCAGTCAGTCATGTCTCTTTCGAGACATGATCGCCCAAGCGGGTATCACGTATGGCACTTAACTGACTGACTGACCACATCTACGCTACGCTTAGTAAATCACTATATAATTAATTGATCAAAACACTTTTACATAGTGTAATGGTTACCTTGCGTTGCGGTGAAGTGGATATCGGCTTGGAATGAAAGATCGGGGAACCGAGTCCAAATTTCAGTTGAATCCCTTGCATTCACTTACGCACAAATACCCTTGAGAAAGGTATTAACCCGTCTCTTCCCTCCAGTTATGGGTTAAATAACAGGACAGAATGGGTTCTATAGCCTTGGTCGGCATCCAGTCTACTGCAGAAAGTAATGGCAACATACTACGGGATAATATTCTGCCAAGTCAGTCATGTCTCTTTCGAGACATGATCGCCCAAGCGTGTTTCACATATGGCACTTAACTAACTGAATGTTTACCATGTTTGTTTCTTTAGATTAATTACAACTGACTAGAGAGTTTGATCTTTTGGTCTTGTGCTACATCTAAGTAAATCTTCATGTAAGTAAACTCACTGTCTAGCGTAAACATTAAAAAAAAAACAGGATGCATTGAACAACTAACTTTTTACATCAGTGAAGGTTCTAAAAATGAAGCGTAATTGGGTGTTTCAACAGCAAAACGATCCCAAACAAATCAACAAAACTAAAAATAGTGATTTGAAAACAATAAAAATCAATCTACTGAAGTGGCCTCATCAGTTACCTCAGCAGAACAGGATTCAAAATTTGTTTCTACGCTTTTCAGCCTCATAATTTCAACGAGCTAAAGGAAATCTGCCATGAATATGAGTCCACAATAACAGCAGGATATGTTATGCTAATGGTTGTTTGTGGGGAGTGACTATATAGACTGTCACTGTGAAAAGAGGCGCTTTCACAAAATATTGAGCTCACCATGATTCTGGTGTCAAGTATTGAATACTTTTGCTCCATATTTTTAAATATATATTTTTATATAAATGTAAGAATATTTGTTGTAATTTTGCTACGGTTTATTATTTTAAAGATAATACCTCACTGTAGCGTAATTTTGAAGCAAATTACTACGCGTGTAACGTATTGATAGATAACGCAATCAACAGGGTTTTCCTGGCATTTATGCAATACGTATTTTGGCATGCAGAATCTCTCTCTCTCTCTCTCTCTCTCTCTCTCTCTTATATATATATATATATATATAGATATAGATATAGATATAGAAAGTACGTGTATTCTGGTAGCATCCTTTCTTTTAAACACGTATTAAACGATAGGGACAACTTAGTCTTGCAGATTTTCTGTTCCATTTTCTCATATTTTCTAATGAGGCTTTTCATTTCCAAATAATATTTCTACAAATATTGTCCATATGTTAACCGAGTACTTTCGAACGTCATCGTTCATCATCAGGGTCCAAATCTTACAGTTTTACAATTTTTAACCATCAACATTTGCCTTGCAGCGGAAACGTGTTACTACAATTTGAAGAACTAAATAAATGTTAAGAAAATCTTTAGAAATTTAAGGGAAGTAATAATGTCATCACGTGCAAGCGTGAAAATATGTGATCACGTGGAGCTCTGAATTACCTGATTACATGGAATATTCAGAGTTGCAAAAAAGAAAATTTAAATACCATCAAATACATTAGGGAATATAAAAATTCAAGGGAAGTAATTATGTGAATTATTTAATTACACAGAAGCAAGAATTATTTACCTTAATTATATTTCAAATATACGATACACATTGAAGAATGTGTCCAGAAATTTGGTAAGCTGTGCGATTCACAAGAGGATTATTACTTCTGATATGTAGTGCTTTTAAAATTTCAAGGCGTCGAATGTCTGTGTGTTGATCGATAATTTTAGTATTTTCTATAAGGATTTTAGAATATCGGAATGCAGAAGGAAAACAGCATGTGACATAAGATGTTGTGTAATGGTGCTAGAATCATTTAAATGTATAGTTAATCGTCTAGAGAACCGGATAGTCATAAATCCAATGTATGTATGTGGATTAGAAGAGCATTCTTCAAAAGGACATTTGAATTCATACACAATATTAGTTCTATCAACCCCGGCAACAGCTGGAGAAGTGTTGTTGCTCATTACCAGGTTAGAGGTTTTGAATTTACTATAGTATATAATAAGTTTTAAGGTTTCGTTAGAATCAACTGCGAAGACATTATGGTGTATTATAGACTCAAGGGTCTTCTCATCCATGCTGTATTGTCTGTGCATTTGTCCTCTGTAAAATTACTTTCCTTGAATTTTTCAATTCCCTTCTGTATTTTTATGGTATTTAAACTTTTTTTGCAACTCTAAATATTCCACATAATCAGATAATTCACGCCTACACGTGATCACATTGTTACTTCCCTTGAATTTTTAAAAAAATTCTTAACGTTTATTTAGTTCTTTAAAATGTAGTAACAGTTTTCCGTTGCAAGGCAAATGTTGATGGTTAAAAATTTCTCGTATAGTCTGCATAAGACAGGGTCGGGTTCTTTTCCGTTTTTTACCAGACGAGACTATATCCTTCGGTGCAGTCTCGTCTGGGTTCCTCTCCGCACGAAGGCAGTGAGTCTGTAGGAGCTTCGGCGATGTTTGTCAAATTGGTCTTGTGCCAAAACAAACTGAAGTCCTCCGCAATTTAAAATACCAGAAGGTTGGATGTTGAAATGTGGAAGGATAAAATATTTCGTGTCTACATTAAAGTAAAATTTTTATTAACTGAATAACAAAATTGTAAGAAGAAAAATATGAATGAAATTTTGTTAACTGAACATTATTGTATGAAAAAAAGAATAAAATGTTCATAGACAAAATGCATGTAGTTAAAATTGTTCAAAGAGAACTGTAAGTATTTAAAATGTTCCACAGAAATTAAGAGTTCATGGTTGATAATAGTAAGTAGCTAAGTGTCCCGGGGCGTATAGTATATGTTCCTTTCCCTTTTTTTGGTAGGTTGGCGACAAGGTAAAAAAAGAAAGTGAAACAAATGAAGAAATTGTACTTATCACAGACAGTTGGAGTGTCCTGTTGTTGTTGATGTTTTCTTTGGCGGCGTGGAGTGAAAATGAAGAAAAAAAAATTGGAAGGAGCAGTAGAACGAATAGTGACTCGCACTTATGTCCGGGTCGGATTCTTGAAATTTCTTTTGTTACATTGCTACAAGGTGCGTCAGCTAACCGCTTCCATCTCGGACTCCTTTTGACCGGTTACGGAACGTGATTAAATAGTGTATTATCGTCATGTGACCGGCTCTAGCGGGCATTTTCATTTTAGTGGTGAAAAAAGATTTGACTAGCGTCATATATCAATTTTCTATTTCCTATCCAAACTTGGAAAAGTTGTGTTTGATGGAGATATAAATGGAGATATAACTAAGAAATCCGGAAGCGACATGACTCATGGAACGAGAACAATTTATCCCAGTTACCGAAATAAAGGGTTCGGTTAAAAATTCCAGTCATCTGAAGAAAGTCGGACTGTACAATGGCCGAAATGTCGTGAATATGACAATGAAGATGAAGACACCACTCCGAACAATAGTGTAAGGAGAGATAATTCATACCACAGTCATTTATTTTTATTTTTATCTATTAAAATGTTTTGATTCATGATAAAAAGTGTATTAAAATCTGCTTCTGAAAAAACGACGAAGTGACTTGAATCATAGAAAACAATAGTATCTTATTAAGGCACGACGTCACAGAATAAAAAGTGAGATGGCTCAATCAAATGTTAAAAGATAGTGCCAAAAAAGATAAAGTCAAATGTTGAGTTTTAAAGATTCCTGATTCTATTTTTTTTTTATCCGATCCTTTCATAAAATGAATATTTTTACATCTGTTATCCTATCAGAAGCTTTATTTTTATCTGATTTTAAACAGACGTCTTTTTTTTCTATTCGTTTATTTCTTTTATATTTTTTGCACTTATATTCACCAATTCAAAGCCCAAGAGCCATTCAGTGTAGAGCGTTACTGAGTGGAGTTGCGTAAAATTAGTGTAATAAAGGACAAACATTAGGAGGACGGAGCTGAAGCAGACTTTAGAAGGAACAGGTAACTCAAATCTTAAACAGAAACAAGGAATAAAACTCTACTCCTGTTTAAAAGACAGGGAAAGAGTATGAACTGGACGATTCTAGAATCATACAAGTAGACTTTTTCTGAGTATAAAACTTGTAGAAAGTTTAGAAGTTAGCTAAAAAGTTGAATATTTCATATTTATTTTGAAAATTAATGACTTTTAAACAAATAAAACAGCTCATCTCCGTAGCATAGTCATAGAGTGAGGGCGAGATAATAAAGTTAGACTTCTTTTTAGTTTCAGCTCCAACAAAATGTTATGAGGTTGAATTGTGGTGATACCGACCGAACAAAAGCGATGAACCAGATGTGTGCTCTCTCACAATTAAAAAGCAAATGAATAAAAATCGTCGTGCGCATCCGAGTTCGCGCAGATGTTCCGGTTGAAAAATAAAAATTAATCAAATATCAAATTATCATTTTTAGTTACCAGCCAATGGGAAGCCCGAAACCAAATACAAGGATGAAATTCGAAACTAGCTGTTTTGATCCAAAATGCCAAGATAAAAAGCGAAAACATAGACGCTTCGTTAGACAGAAGGACGAAAGGAGAAGAGTGTAATTAGTTTCTTTCTTGACCTAAATCGAGCGGCTACTATGTTGACCTCTTCCTTTCTCCCTGTTCTCAAAAAGTACTAACCGACCTTTTCAAAGACATTCCACATACCAACTTGCTGACTCGCTGACCTAGAAATCGGCAACTTCAAAATCAACATCAATCCCACTACTAAGCCTTTTACCCTTTCAGCATTATATCTTCAATGAACATTCTTTTATCCCTTTCAGCTCGTTATTATTTTGCCATGAACTCTCTCTAACTTCCGTTGAACTTTTATTTCAAGTATTACTTTATTTGTAAAACATTAATTGAAATGTATATAAATGTTATTTTATACTCTAATTGCCTTTCTTGAATTTGTAATCTCATTACAAATTATAGTGGGCTATCTTCCCACAAGGCCAAATTCCGTTAACTTGCTACGGAATCCTACTACAACTAGAAAAGGGATAAGAGATACCCGCTAAAGAATTCCACCAGCCCTCCCTATAATACTATGATTCATAATAACTATGGATGTTTGTTTATATATATATATATATATATATATATATATTAGTCATCCACACACACACACACTATATATATATATATATATATATATATATATATATATATATATATTCGTTAACCAATTTTACAAATCGTTTCAATTTTACAAAATCGTTTCTAGCGTCTGTATATACTATTATTTTTTTTCTGGTCGTATTTCCGAAAATTCCTTGTTTTGTTTAGCCAAAAGATCTTGCTTGCAGTAAAATAAATAATCTTGTTTTGTTTACTACATGCTCATTGTAGAATGGAAGAGTTTGACGGTCCCTGAAGTTCTTAGCTACCAAGCGATTACACTTTCGATTTGGAGGTATTTATTACACTGCACTTAGTAAATGTCTTTTAACTTGCAATTCTCACACTCACACACAGAGAGAGGGAAAGAGAGGGGGAGGGGGAGGGGGAGGGGAGAGGGGGGAGGTGAGAGAGGGGGAAGGGAGAGAGGGGGAGGGGGAGAGAGAGAGAGAGAGAGAGAAAAGCGTTCTTTATTGTCGTACTAAAGATTGTTCTTTCTTGTTCTCGAATTTCCAACCTCCAATGCCAAGCAACGAACTTTCTCGCTTAACGATCTTTCCGGCAGAATTCCGCCAAGATTTAAACTCGGATCGGGCTTAAAATGGACTGTAAAACCAAATTGAATCGCGAAAAACAAAGTGAATAAGTTAAATTCCATCTTTTCTTTCTTTTTGCCTTTGTTTTAATTTAATGATCATTCACCTCATTTCGTTTTCTTTGGCCCAGTTATCTCCCTTAATTCTCCGCTCTTCTCGTCGATTCTTTTATCATCCATTATTTGTCAGTTTTTTTTCTCTTCTTCTTTTATTTCCCCCGTCCGTAACATTTTACTCTTTTCTCGTTTCTTCAATCTCTTCTGCCTGGTTTTGTCTCCAATTTTCACTCGTCATCTCCGTACATTTTCCCTTTTTCCGCGTCTTCGGTCCTGCTTTCATCTTCAGCCACCGTAACGACAGATTAACCACTTATAGATAGGATTAAATTTTCTTGAATGTTCCCAAACCGTGATTACTTCTTGAATTAATTTGATAGAGACAAAAACTTTCCAAAAAATAGATATACCGTGTTTTTTATTTCACTCCTTGTTAGGTATTTTTAGATATTTTCGAATAGAGTTCATTTGTTTTACTATTTAATTTGAAAAAAAAAATCCAATTACACCCCTACGGACTCTACCCAATTGTACACATAACGACACACAATTCTCATTAAATAATGGAGTTTTTTGTTTTATTTTTAAATAACATATTGGTGAACAGAAACATAGACACTCCCAAACAGCCAAACCACTGTGCATAAGTCGAATTACAATAGAAATATATTTAAATATTAATAATATATAACTAATATAATATATATATATATATATATATATATATATATATATATATAACTAATATATTTTAAAATATATTTTAAACATATTATAAATGTTCTAACATCTTAGATTCTTTCGCACTTAGTACATTCTCTTTGCCACAGACGAATTGCAAGCTTCTCGCTTACTCTGTCGCAATTTCCATGGCAAATCTTCAACTGAGCTCCATTTCCAAGTTCCACAATGTCAGACATTTACAGCTGAAACCCGCCGTACACAAGATTGAATGATCCTCATTTACTTCGTATCCCATTCGAAAGTAATATATTCTATTCGGATAGCTTTTTCTTAAGAACCGCTGCTTTGTGGAACTAACTTCTGAAAGGATGCGTCCCCGATCACTACAATCTTCACCTTTTCAAGTTTAGTCAACCGTTAACTTCAGTCACTCAGTTTAATTGCCATACGTGATACACATTTGGGCGATCATGTCTCTTTTGTGATATGACTAACTGGACAGAAGATTTTCCCGCAGTAGATTGTCATTACTTTCTGCGGTAGACTGGTTGCTAACCAAGGCTAGAGAACCCAATCTGTACTGCTATTTAACCCATAGCTGGAGGTAGAAGAGATGGATTCATACCTTTTCCGAAGGTATTTGTGTGTTAGTGAATGTAAGAAATTTAACTGCAATTCGAACTCGGCTCTTCAATTTTTCACGCCGAGCCGATATCTGCTGTCAACGCATAGCCATTACCTATCTTACATATCATAATTTGAATTTCCTCCTCTTACGTCTAGACAACAACCTCTCTTAGTGAGAAAAAAATTAAATTTCACTATTTAAAAAAATAATTTATATTTAAACTTTCACGGGGTGTTGGTATGAAACGATGTCGGTTTGCCATAAAAATATAATACGGTAGACAGATCTTAATAGCCTTGGGTGACAGCTAGTTTAGGAGAAAGACTTCTCTGAATTCAGAACGTACAGAATGCAACAGGAATCCACTGCACCATCCTTCTCAAGAGTTTATGGCAATTATCATACAATAAAAGAATAGTTATCTGTGGAAAGCCATGTTTGTCTACGTTCTGAAATTTATAAATAATAATGATAATTGCAGAACAAAATCCGGCCATCGGAACGAATGCAATCAAGGCCAGGATAGACAAATCTCACGAAGAGAGCAAATGCAGGATGTGTGGGCAAGCTGATTATATAGTAAACCACACACTCGACGAGTGCTCCAAGTTGGCACAGAAGGAGTGTAAGAGACGAGGTGATTGGATTGGTAAGATAATCCATTGGGAAGTATGCTTTAAATATGTCTTCAATGTGAAAGAGAAATGGTATATCAACCAAAGACAGCAGTAGAAAATGGCAGTAAAAAGATATGTGATTAATCGGTTCATACAGATCATGGCACTAACCGACCATAGTGTTCTGGATAAGGGACATAACAAGTGTCTACTTATTGATTTTGCTGTTACATATAATACAACAAAGGACTTCTAAGAAACTGTAAATATTGAAAAATACCACGACCTAGCTAAGGAGTTGCTGAAGCTATGGAACATAACTGCTGAAATAATTTCTGTAGTATTGGATACACTTGAAATGTCACCGAAAAACTTGAAAGAGAGCTTTAAAAATTGGATTGAGAACAAAATTGTAGACCCCCAGAAAATTGCTATCCTTTACTCTGCGAGGATTCTCCGAAATGATCTTGAGTTTAAGGGGTTTTTGTTGATACTATGTCTCAAAAACAGAATTTCCAGTGACTACGTCAATGTGCAACAGCAACAGAATAATAACAAGAGCAGTCAAAGAACGCAAACCTCCGCCAAGGCAATACCGACATCATCTCATAGATTAGCAAGAGTTGATTGTTTACGATTATTTAAAAAAAAGCGTGCCCAGAAAATGTAATGACGTAAAGTAATTTAAGGGAGGTAATTCAGTATTTGGCACGTAAAACGAACGCAAAAATATTATTAAAAATATCGGAAAAATAACCCAGAAACTTTATCCCGTACCGGATCGAACCTAAAATCTAATCAGTTCATACCAATCATGAAAGTTTAATCGGAATCCATCGATGGGCTTTGAGATATCTTAACTACGGACAGACAGACAAACAGACAAACACAACCGAATACAATAATTCCGCCTTAAGGTGATAATACCAACAACAGCTATATAAATTGACCAGATTTTTGTTCTCATTGCAACGTCTGATTTTGATAGCAAGCACTTGGTATATACATTATACCAGCATGTTGCTCCTTGAACAGGATAGTAAAATTAATCTGAAGATATCAAGTAAAGCATAGTACACAGATACTACTCTACACTGATCCTTGACAGAGAGCGAGGGAGTTGAATTTAGATGCTCAATATAGCGCACAGTTTCTGTACTGATCCTCAGCAAAAACATCGAACCATACGTTATTAAATCCGTCGGGGTTTTTTAATACTATGCTGGTGTGGTTGGTGTAACGGGTATATGCACCAGAAGTGGAATCGCCGAGCCAAGTTCAATTTATGAATCTGTTACGAGAGATGTAAAAAAAAAAAAAAAAGGAGAGAAAGTTTGAGAGGGAGAAAGGAAAAAAAAAATAGACACCCGGAAAAGGAAGAAAAAGAGATACAAACGGAAAAGAAGTAAGCGGGGGACAGACACAGAAAAGGGGGGAGACAGAGACAGACACGAAAAAGAATGAAAGAGAGACAGACAGACAGAAAGAGGGAAAAGAGGAAAGGAGAAAGATACGATTAAAAAGAGGGAAAGATACGATTAAAGAGGGGAAAAGAAAGTGATGCGGTTAAAGACTATTTTCGACATTACACAAAGTAATGCGTAAAGACGCAATATATAGAACAATATTTAAAAACCGATTAAATTGACATAATACTAAATCCCAATACCTCCATGAAGTCAAGAAAAAGCTCTTATGAAAACAGAAAGTATTCAGACGTTGTATAATTTATATTTAAACTTTCACTGGAAAGCATGAAAGTGGTCCGGAATATAATACCTAAAAAATCACTTTCGTGAATCTATAAACAAACTTGTATATTATATATATGAGAAGTGTTGGATAAAAATTCGACAGAATTATGAAATTGGAAAACTACTTTGACGTCATTCGCTGATGAACTTGTGTTATCAGAAAAAAAAATATTTCACAACGTCATGTCAAAATTCTTACAGTTATATTTTTTCAATTAAATTATTATTATTCATTTTTTAAAAACACAGGAAGACTGAAACAGTCACTCTTTAAAGAAATTTAGATATTCTTGATAAACTTTATTATTAAGCGGACACAGGCTTCTGACTCTGAAAATTTAGTTTTATTGCCTAGCCAATATAATTAGAAAAATAATTTCCCAATTCATAGGATATCTATTGTGAGAGAAATGTGTAGCAATAAAGAAAAGGGGGTGGCAAAAAAGTGTGCAAGGAAGAAAATGAGAGAAATGGGATTTAAAATAATCGGAACAAAGGAGAACAAATAAAAGAGAAAGAAAACAAAAAAGCAAAATACAGAGCCAGAAAAGGAGAGCCAAATAAAAGTGAGAGAAAAAGGAGAGCAAATGAAAGTGAAATAAAAGTGAGAGAAAAAGGAGAGCAAATAAAAGTGAGAAAAAAAGGAGAGCAAATGAGTTTGAGAAAGAGAGCAAAAATATTTGATAATATGAAACTGAGGTCGAATGAACGATCAAAAGAAAACAGCTAAAAAAAATGTCTGCTTCTTACTAACTTTGTTTCCTGTTGCTTTGTGAGGGAAACTCAGGCCAAGGCGCCAACGTAGGCACTATCGTCTACTTGACTTTAAATATTTGGCTGCAGAGATTCTTACGAAAGCCGTGTACGAATCATTGCCAACGGCATTAATAAACGCGGAAACGTCCCCTGTCATATGCAGGTGGTCTTCTTGATCACATGAACGAATAGAACAAACCGTTGTTTGAAACTGACCAATTGTGCCAAACATCAGTACACCGTCTCCTTTTCGGTCCACGACAACACCCACCCGTTCATACCACGAGTCGATCGGAATCTAGTCTTATTGTAGTGCTGTCTTGTTTGCAAATGTAGAGTTCAAATTCAACCTTTGACCGCAGAAATAAATAGATAAGAGTTTGCAGAAAAGGCACCGAGAAAAGACAGACAAGCATTAAGGCAAAATAAATAATATATATATATATATATATATATGCTTTTTAACGTTGATAAAAGTGGGTATGCTATCTTCATCAGACCATGGCTGGGGGTGGTCGAGGGGCGCTGTGGTTTCTGAGCAGCGACGAAACTTCTTCCATATATCTGGATTGAAAGCCGGAAAGAGAGGCATGTCATGGACGAGTAAATCTGACGGAGCCCATCCTTCTTCAGGTCGAACCACAGCTGATGTCGTTAAACTTGAAAACTTGAAACGCGACGAAATTCTTATATGACTGAACCATAGTACACATTTGACGAGACGTCGCAAATCAGAGCAGGCATGCAAACAGTAAAGAGAACGCATTATTGAAAAGTTTTTAAATAAATACACCGTCTGAGATATTTATTTTTAGGTCGAGGACATTGCTACTCGAGTTTCAGTTTTAAGTGTGCTAAGTAGATCTACTAAATTCGCGCCCATTACTTATAATGTTAACTGTTTCTTTATAAGGAAACATTCGGAATTCATTGACCCATCAGCTAGTCACCTAACAAGTGTGGATGCAATATCTGTGACACTGAGATATAAATAAGTGAGCACGAAATAAATACTGTTTAAAATACACGAATCACCTACACAAATACGGATATCTAATACAAATACAGTCAGTGCATTGTGGTGCAGTGGATATCGGCTCGGAACGAGAAATCGGGGAGCCGAGTTCGAATTCCAGTTGAATTCATTGCATTCAGTTACGCACAAATACCTTTGGGAAAGGCATTAATCCGTCTCTTCCTTCCAGTTATGGGTTAAATAACAGGACAGATTGGGTTCTATAGCCTTGGCTGGCATCCAGTCTACCGCAGAAAGCAATAGCAACCTACTGCGGGATAATCTTCTGCCCAGTCAGTCATGTCTCTTTCGAGACATGATCGCCCAAGTGTGTTTCACGTATGGCACTTAACTGACTGACTGAATACAAATACGAGTATCCATTAAAAATAACGTCTGAACATTCCCGGCCAGAAGCATATATTCGTGTAAAATCCTTTGTACAATAAAGACAGAAGCTGATGATGGTTCGCCTGAAATAGGCCGAAACTACGGATTTACCATGAATTAACGTGTCTCCCTTAATTTTTCTTATATTTTCTCTATATGTATTTATATACATATATATTTAGAGCTCTCTTAGAGAGTTATCCTACCACTGTATGTACAGGATACCTTCTTTGGAGTCTTCTATACCCGCACTGCATGCTGATATATATATATGTGTGTGTGTGTGTGTGTGTGGTGGGTGCGTATGCAAAGGTACACAACAGTGTAGATTATTCTTCGCACAGTGATACCAGAAGCTGAAAGAAATACTCACAAAAGGAGAACGGGTAGAGGAAAACGTAGGTACATGTGGTAGCTTTACGAATAGGATGGTTCGTTATCGCGAGTTCGCAGTTAGGGTCTGAAAAATCTCTCTGGGTTCAAATCCGCTTCCTGAAAACACAATAGACACTAACTAACGAGTTAAGATGTCCAGCCACCCACCGCCTTGCCTCTCAAATTGTCTACCTTAGCAAATGTCTTAGCTGAATATCTATCCCATATGTTTTTTCTTTTTCTTTCTTTCTTCCTTCCTTTTGATTTTTTTATTTCGCAGTTTCAAACAAACCTTTCGAATGCATGCTTACTGTGTTGGTCTCGTAACTAACTGAGAGTGAATTCGAATATACGAAATACCGATTTTTATCAAGGGAACCCACAGATCGAAACTGTTTTATCGGTTCCACTTTCTAACAACGTAGCCAGTATACTATCCTAACCTCTTTCTAAGAAAGAATAATTCTAGGAATGGATTATAAGCGCACAAATAGACTATTTTATTTATCTATTGAAGTCACAACGAAAACGTGGTGAAATGAATGTATATGAATTAAAGTTTTCTTTGTTTGTGTACCATGTCCCTCCGGGACGTGAGCAATCATGGTCCTCTACAACTTCACATCTATTTTTTGCTCTAATGAACTTTTCGACCTTTACCAACCCTCTTTGTCTTTGTTTTGCCATTCTTTTACACAAGATCATTAAGATTAACGTCTTTTCCAAACGCATAAGAGCGAAACGAACGAAATAGAATCGACCGTCAAGCCAATTTAAATCACAAAGCTCAGCTCAATTCGCAGTGTTGGTTTTAAGCAATTTCTCGTTCACTGGGATCATCTAAGCAGATTATCAAGTCCTCTGCCAGACAAATCGACTATTGTGAGATTCGAACACAGGTCTCATGATCGGAATGTGAACATTCTAACCACTCGAACAAACGCGTGACGTCCACCAAGTTGTGATGGCCTTGGGAGCCGTGAACAACGAGAGTCACGTAATGCCGTCCCTGTTTTCTCCCAACTGAGCCTCAGGTTCAATACCACCGCCTACATTGTGGTTGTAAGGATTACCCTGCTTGGTGGCGCTGACCAGGACGATAAGACTATAGGAAGAACACAAGCTCACTCTTCCAATTTTCATTCCAGAATGTGGTTTCAGTACAGGTACGAGATACGTCTCGTCTCCTCCAGGGAAATTTCTTTTCCCAGGCGTCCGCATGCTAAACTGCAAACCCAGCTACACGATACATCAAACGATACATCAAACACAGAAACATTTTCTAAAAAAGCCTATAATGTCTTTATTTCCTTTTTTCTGCTTCAGAAGTGTAAAGTATACAAAAGTATATTTTCTCTCCTCTTATATTGTTATTTTTTATATAAAAAAAGACAAATAAAATTCCTTTAAGTGTAGAATTTTTTTTCTTTCTGAAGATGTTGAACTCGATTTCTTTGAACTTTAATTTCGTACATTTCAAGCCTCTAGCACCCGGATTCTCTCCAAGCTGTTATATACGGTAAAGCCTTGAATCAAGGCTTTGCTTATCTTCCACGTGACCCAGGAGCGATTTCCTAAGAATCTTCTCGTTCATTTACACGTCGCTATGTACAACATATTAAGAATAACCTGAGAATAAGTCAGTCAGTTAAGTGCCATACGTGATGCACGCTTTGGGCGATCATGCATCGAAAGAGACATGACTGACTGGGCAGAAGATTATCCCCCAGTAGGTTGCCATTGCTTTCTGCGGTAGACTGGATGCCAGCCTAAGCTATAGAACCCAATCTGTCCTATTATTTAACCCATGGAGGAAAGAGACGGATTAATACCTTTCCCAAGGGTATTTGTGCGTAAGTGAATGCAAGGAATTCAACTGGAATTCGAACTCGGCACCCCAATTTGCCGTTCCTAGTCGATATCCACTGCACCACAACGCATCCGCAGAGTAATATGTCACAAAGAAGAACAACCACAAGTTTCACAACATCAAGAATCCGTTGAAAGTCGCTATCGTAAAAGTAATGTTCAACACGAAAAAAGCAAACCTAATTCGGGAACGCGTTCTCTTATATGGTCGAAGACAGTTTCGGTTATCCTCAAGGCCAAATGCGGTTTTACAGAATAAACTTTGATTTATTTAAAAACTTGTGTGCAATATATATTAATTTTCCAGTTGAATATCTTTGCATTTATTTGTATTTTTTTTTAAATTACCTAGTACGGTGATAGAATATATATACAACTGGCAGCATATGAAACTGGGCTCACGAGCTTTGAATAGCAAACCAGTCAAAGCGATAAACAACTCTGAATTAAAAAACATTTGGGCGCGTGCTTATTAACTCTATCGTAATAGCTACGAAAAGCAGAGCAGCATCAAGTAGCGTAGTGAGACTGTGGCACAGGGTTAACAACATCAATGTAATGAGTGGGAGAAGAGAAAAAACCCTATGTCTATCTGCAGATAATTGTGTCTGTAATGACATATTTACCTTCATACATGTGTGAATGATAGTGAAAATATGTTTTCTGAATATAGTTCATATACTTTTATGAACTTCTACAATAATTATTATTACCAACAAATTCGCTTGCAATGTTCCTTAATTTAGCTTTGCGCATGCGCGTCTGGGAAACGAGACAGATTATCACACACAACACACACGCACACACACATATATATCCCATAGCACATATACGTATATGCATTCACGCATCAGTGAAGTGTGAGAAAGAATAACAAATAATTACATTGCATATACATTTCCTCGAAACAATATTCATTAAAAAAAACTTAATCCGTCAGTTAATAGAATCAGCTACAAATACTGTAGCAATGTTATAAAATGTTTATAAAAAGAACATTTTTTTCATGGTTTAACACGGGCCTGACCGCGACATTACAACATAAAAAAATTCCATTTTGAATAATTTTCACGTTCTAATGAACGCTAAGCAATTTGTCAACCGTTATATCTGAAGCAAGAAGAAAATGTACAGTTATTTTTAGCAACACAGTTTTGCAGTTATTTTTTGTTACCACAGCTCACACTCCTGAAGATGATCTCGGAAGGAGATTGCATGTACTTGGGAGTATCGAGAAATGAATAATAAAATCATCTGTCAAAGTAACAGCTAATTTCTTACATCTTTCAATTATAGTACGCGAAAGATTATACGTGAGTATGAACGGATTTTATTAAAAATAAGCAGACACAATGTTTGAAGTTTATTTAATCTGACATGTCTAAAAGAAAATGTGCTGCTTAAATACACACACACACACACACACACACATATATATATATATATATATATATATATATATACAAATGAATAAGAACGAAGAAAATAATTGCAATGTTCAAAACAAAAATTTTAAACAGTACTCAATATAAAAATAGAGCAATGAATAGTCATTATTAATTATTACGTTAGAACTACAAACTTGTACATTTTGTTTCGACATTGAAAGACGGTTTCCCTAATTTGAAATATTCTTCGTCAGACAGGCTGACCAATACATGCGGGTCTTCTGTTGTGGAACGCCTTATAAATAACCATAATTGTGCCGCTAATTTTAATGTGGACGCATTTTCCTTCTTAAGTACGCCCCACTCGAGTTACCACCTCAAAGTGATGGAGGATATCTATATTCAGTGTTTAAGACCCTCATTGTGTAAACAGAAGGAACATATATTTGGCTTCCAACTCATTTCCATTTAAGAATTTTCCCCCCTCTACATCTTGTTCATAGTCTTAAAACGATAATTATTTCTTTATTAACCTCGATTTAGCTCTGTGAACGAGGTTCGAAACCGGTTATTCAATTTTATTTTTTAAATGTTACCATCATGGGTGGTAATAATATTTTTGTCTATTCATGGCGGTAATTAAGTTTTGTACCACAAATGATATTTTTATATAGGGGCAGAATCGCCGACTAATATCAAATTAGTGGGGTTTCAATCCTGGCTAGAAGTAATCAGATGTCTAACCGTATTGATGAGCTGTGATACAGCGAAACAAGACTGTCTGCGGTTGACTATAATATATATATATATATATATATATATATATATATATATATATTTGTTCTGGTTAAATATAACAGACAATTAATGTTTATTACGTTTAATCATTAGCCGTTCTGAACATCTTATTTTGGTTTTAATTTCTGGTGGAAATAAAGACAAAAATTTGGCAGCATTTGGATATTTTTTTTATTACGCTGGTTCAAAGTTTTCGGCTCACGTAACCCATCTTCAGAGTGGTTGCAAGGACGTTAACACAAAGACATTCACCATCAAATTTGATATTCTTTTGTGGTGACATAGAACATTGCTATGCGACAATAACTGTTACCGAATAGCAGACGCAGGCTGTAAATTAGTAATGCAGTTCAATGTCGTCACACCACGTGAGAGACCGAAATGTTAAAACAGAACCATATGTTTAAATGCAATGTAATTTCAATCTAGTCTGAACACATTCTACGCATCATTCGTTCATTAATGAATTTGAACACTCTCGGCTACTGGCGTGTGTTTACATTGTATATAACACGCTAAAGTCCGCCTTCCTCTACCGAGGCTACAGCTCAGAAGTAAAATCGCCGACTGATGTCAATTCGGTCGAGTTTCAATCATGGCTAAAAGCGATCGGATGTCTAACTGTACTGATGAGCTGTGATACAGCGAAACAGATCTATCTGCGGACGACTATATATATATATATATAGAGAGAGAGAGAGAGAAAGAGAGAGAGAGACCTGCTTACACCTACTCAAGCTTCTGAGTAGATAGAATATGAGAAATACGCTATTTATAACACACTATTTATACACAGTTATACACGCGGCACACACACATACACACGTTTAATAGAAAAAATTTATGACTTTAAGAGAGCAGGTTCATGCCAATTTCGAAGGACCTTCAGTCATCGGAGCTTAGTTTTGTGACAAATTATTTGCATTAAAACTATCAACTCTTTATCTCCACTTCGACATCGAGCGCTTTATGATAAAAAATTATCATTAAAACTACTGAAAAGGCAACAATCTTGGCGCTAAACATTATCACAACTCAACAATATATATATATATATATAAATATATATATATATCCAAAAAGATACTCAGACTCGCACACACACTCACGCGGGCATCTGCACACATCTACAGACACATATACACACACACACACACACACGTATTTATCCGCACCATTCTGACTATCGTTGCTTTCACCAGCCTCGATTCTTTTGTCTCCGTATTACAATTATGGAAGCTAATCTACCTGAATTGGTTCTATCCTTTTGTGTTGTCTACAATAGGATAATTTGTAGTCACAAAAAGAACGAGAAGGGATGGTTCATTAATTCACAAAGGTGGGTGGGCGGCGTATGTGTGCTCCGAGAATGGAATGGAGGGCGAGAGGGCGACTCAGTTGAATAGGGTGTGGGCTGGCCAGCTGGAAGGTGGGTTTCTGAACGGAAAGGTGCATTTTGATGAAGAACTTCTTATCTGTGTTGAAGTAAGTCGCAGATAATTGGTTGCGCACAAAAGGCGAAGGCTCGTTGCATTCAAGAGGGAAACGGCAGGAGTGCGTTTTCAAATGCATGAGAAATACAAAATTAAAGCCATAATCGGGAGGAAGAAAACAACGAAAGAGAGACAGACAAAGAAAGAAAAGGGCTGTAGGGAAAAAGAAAAAACAGTAAGTAAACCGGTGAAGAGGAAGAAAAAGCCTAAGAATAGTGGCACCAAAGAAGAAAAAGAACACGAATAAAAAGAAATGGGTAAGGAATAAAAAGAAAAAAAAATGGACGACAAAGAAGAGATTTAAAAAACGAAGAAGAAGAATGATCAAAATAGTAATTAAAAATACAAGAAACAAAATGAGGGGAAAAATCGATTAAAATTAAGATTATGAAGAAGATCTGAAAAGGCAAAAGACGAAAAAGAAAAAAAATAGATTAAAGAATTCGAATGGAAGGCCAAATGAAATGAAGACAAAAACGTCAATGCAAGAACGCTTAACCAAGCATAACTGTCGGCAAGTTCGTCTCGTAGGCCAATTCGTTAATCTAACGAGCCCGATTGTCACCATGTCACCCAACGATTTTGGCCTTATCCAAAATCGCAGTAAAGTGAATATGACTTGCCTCGAGATGGAAATGATTTTTTCCACCAGTGACAGAGGCCAGCGTTCAAACTCAAGTGACAATCATTCTCGCGAATACTGATTTTGTCGACAAAATATTCCAATTTAATAGAATGGCTTCACATATACTTTCTACCTCAATGGTTAAACCACGTATGTCAGACTTGGGATAAGCTTAATGCATAGGAATACTGATGATGTGAGAGTACCAAACATCAAACTGATGAGTAAGCTCATCTCACTGGCAATGAATACAGTACCCCAATGCTGTTATTACATATTTTATTATTAATCGATAAGTGAATGATTATATGAAAAGAAAACTTCAATATTTTGCGTTTCGTTCCTCGGGAATGCCACTAGTACCCAAGGTTATAGTGAGTGAAAGTGGGAGAAAAGACTAAGTATAGGAAGGATTGAAGAAAGGACAAAGATGAACGAGATTCAAAAAGATAGAAGATGGCGATTGACGTTGCATTTAAATGTTTAAAGATTCTATTTATCAAGGAAGCAAGTAAACAGGATGAAATTCAACAGGCGGAAAGTGCAAGTAAAGAAACCATTGAAGAAGATGTGGCGGTTGCATTTAGCTATTTCCATAATAATCGAGTGGGACCTAAATGCCAATCGTGTAGCAGGCTTAAGTTCATGTTAGAATACACTACAGTACAATTACATATAATCTTTTCCTAGTTCTTTATGAAAACTTTGATCTATTCCTTCACTAGCTGTCCAGATAGCCGAAAACCTTCGGTTTGGAGTAGCTTAATCTACTTCATAAGAATCTAATCTAGTTATGCATGTAAGTTTATTTCAACTATTTACCACCAACGGTATAACATGAACCCGTACAACTTATCTTTTCTGCGTCATAATAAAAGAGAAATTAGAAAATGTTTACTTGACTTATAACCCAAACGTTATACTGCGGCCATTTCAAGAATAAAACTGTCACACCTCATATACTATTTGAAGATGTCATTATTGCTTATTTCCATTTACTCATAAACTGTGATTGAAATGCTAGGGTGATAACTATGTGAACTGGTTCTATGTAAATAACTACATAATTATGAAAGCCGTCATCAAAATAATGAAGATCTTATAATCGTAAAAGATTAGAGTGGAAATGAGTCATAAAATACAGTTGTTTTTTAATCTGATTTTTCATGTTGCATAAATAAACCATTAAGACAAAACAATTCGAAGTTGGATAAAACATAATGAATACACTGATAATTTAAAATATACATATTTTTTTAATCATATCACCCCGGGCAAGGTGGTAAGGCCACTGGTGTGCAGGGGGTTATGTAAGAGTGAATAGATTGGAAAAGAGAAAGCCGGAAACCACATCCTAAACAGGGAACAAGGGATGAGCCTCTTCACCTGTTCAATAGATGTGGATGGAGTGTGAACCGGGCGATAGTTTAGTCTATCTACTTCAATTAAAGTATAAATCAATATTAATTGAGTTCAAAATTTTTGCGCGCCCACACACAAACACACACAACTTTATTATATCTCAGGGTGTTCAGTAAATGCAAATTGTTACTGGCTGAATGGAGCTGTTGTACAAGATGGTGCTGAAAAGTTCAAGGTTTGATCCCTCGCTATCCTACACACACATACGCACCAGATAAGTAAGTAAAATAATTTCCAAGAAGGTTCTAATGTTTGAACATTTCTTCGGCTTTTGCGAAGTTGGTCAAGATTGGCTAACTGATTCATTTTTGACGGCTTATCAATATTTTTACTTACAAAAAATATTTTTTTGATTATAAGAACTTTTATTTATTTATTTATTAGATACATGTGTTACTAATTAACCCATAAATGGGAGAAAGAAGAGTTGACTTCGTACCTTTCCAGTAGGTATTTGCGCGTAAGTAAATATCACTAACCCAACGGAAATTAAAACTCGCCTGTTTCATTAACAATTTCGAGTGATTATCCATTACGCCACCCGCACATCTAATATTGCATTCACAAATCATCACCCATCTAAGTACTGACCAGGCACAATGATGCTTAACTTTAGTGATCATACAGGAACCGGTGTTTCAACGTGATATGTTGGTAAGCGTTCGAGACAAGAAGTTTCCAGCTGATCCACATATGTATAATTAAGAAAGCTGAAAAATTACATGACCTGGCCACTTTGAAGAAATGGCATGTTTATTTTACAGAGTATTCTATGAATGATTTAAAAGCTGACACCAATTCCTGTCTTTTATGAATGAGATGAGACACAATCAGTGCGAAAACTATCTTAGCACATTAATCAAGCGTCTTAAAATTAATTAGTAAAAAACGCCTTTTTATTTAAGATATGTGATAAAATGAAACCTTATAGAAAGCTGTATGGAATTACTCTACCTGTATATATAAAATAAAATCGTTTACGACCGCTAGATGGCGTTGCTAAAAGCATTATATAACTGAAGGGTACAAAGTTTTTTTTTGTTTTTTGTTTTTTCCTCTTTATATTTCTGGGTTTCTAATACAATAACATTTCCTTGTTTTCGTAAATAGTCATTGGAAAAAATTTTATGTTACTACTAGCAGTATAGCCCGGCGTTGCTCGGGTGTAATGAAAGCTTTAAAACTAATCCATAGTCTTGGAGCTCAGACTCTTTGGATGTTGGCACGAAAGACTAAAAAGCAATAGTTGTTTCCAGTTAAAGCGAAGCCGGAGGTATCGATTTCTGATATCGGGGAAAATGAGTCGTCTGAGAAGATCTACTAATGTTTAAGTCTAAAAACTATAATTTTACCAAGTTAGAGCAGATTCCGCAACAAGAACCACGATAAAAGGGCTGAAATCGTGATCTTGATCAGACCTGATTGGATATCGGGGTATCGAATTCCAATATCGGGGAGAAGCCTAAAGAATATTTGTGTGAAGTTTGGTGAGAATCGGATACAAATTGTGGATTTGTATAAAGGACATACAGACAGATAAACAGAAACACACACACAAACATCTTACCTTTTATATATATAATCGATTTTCTGCACTATTGTAAGAACTGCAACCTTGAAACTTCTGAATATCGATTCTTATGTCTTTGTCTATGAGTGTATCAAATTTGATTAAAATCGGACCACTCCTGCTATAACCCGATTTTTTCGATTATCGATATTTATCGGGGGTACCTCGACACAAAACCTAGCTAAGAACACTCGCAGACGCTTATGTACAACTGTGTAAACTTTCAAAAAAAATCGGTTCAGCCGTTTTGGAGTCTATATGTAACGGGCGCGCGCGCGCGCGCACACACACACACACACACACACATACATACACATACAAAGTTCCATTTATAAATAAGAGCTGGGAACAACGGCAATTAAGAGGTGGTTCCATGCTACTCACAACCTCCTAATCAGCGGCCTTGCTGCTGGATACAGTTTATTGTCATACCCAAGACCAGATTAGCTAGGTTAAAAGATAGGACAGCGATGATTATCCCTCCGCATTGTTAACCTTGTACCATATTTGTAATTTTATTGCTATAAATATTTTTATTTTTTGCCACTCGATGCCTTACATGGAGGATGTGTCTAATTTCCTCTGATTAGGAGGGAGCTTAATGTTTCGTTGAACACGACAGGAAAAGTTCGCAACATCTTGACTTGGCAGCTCAGATACAGTCACTTTCTCACCGGCGCAGTGTGGCTTCCCTGTGTCTCCTCTACAAATACTTTCACGGCTTCTGCTTTGATGAACTTAGCTCCCTGATACCTCCTATATATGAGTTTATTTGAGCCACAAGATTAGCAACTAGGTCCCACCCTTTTACTGTGAAACCAATAAAATGTAAATGTAAATTCTACTCCAATAGCTTCTTTTCTCGCACTTTCCGCCTGTGGAATTCCCTTCTGTTTACTTGCTTCCCCGGCAGCTACAATCTCCATAAATTTAAAGGTAAACTCAATAGTCATCTCCTATCTCACTAACCTGCATCCTCTCTCTCATGCTACTTTCTCCGCCCACTCCACTCTTATCAGTATTATCATCCTTCTCTTACACACTTCCTGACACCCCCTATAACCTGTCACTCTTTCTCGTAACTTTCTCCCTATGTAACTCCCTGCAAAACAGTGGCAGTACAATGTCATGCTTGGGGCGATATGATTATAAAAACATACAATGCCCGACTGAGCTTATTTCTTGGCAGTCATAACTAATTCTACGAAACCAACCAGGAACTCCATTCAAATGTAAGACTCAGCATTTTCAACATTACACATGCATACTTGCGCGAAAGGACGTGTCTACATGCACACATTCATTTTAATCTCTTTCTAGATCGTGCTGCACGCATATGCAAGCACAGATATGAAAAAATGGATTCTGATCATTTAAACATTTTCTATCGCATCCTTGCTTTCTCTCAAAAGGCCAGTATACCGAGGTTATGCTGCTGACATAGTTATTTATAGTTGTGATGAAAATGACCTTTAACAAAAAAAAGCAATAAACATTCTTGACCAAATGTTCGAAAAAGTAGGACTTAGGATAAACTATTCCAAAACAGAAACTATGATTTAGAATTGGAATTAAACCAGAGAAACACAACCTGAATTCATCATAAAAATTCAGAATGTGGAATTAATAAATTCATACTAATGACTTCAAATATCTCGCTCTTCGCCCGTTCTAGGTATCATAATATACTACATCCGACAGCAAGGCTTCTGTTCGGGAGGTATTGAGGAGCGTGGAACTACCTCTTGATTGCAGCTATTCTCAGATCACACTAACCTAGGGTGATAGCACCTGTTACGGCCCCAACTATCGGTAAATAGTTAACCCCCAAAACACTATGAAAATGTAAAAATACCAATAACATATTTTTGGTAGAAAAAATTTACTTGCAATATATTGTTTTACAAAAAAAAAACCAAAAAAAAAACTTATTATTTACACTATTTACATTGTTCGGACTGTTGTCTTCATCTTTGTTGGCATATTCAAAATGTTTCGACCGTTTTACGCTCCGATCTTCCTCAGGTAACTGGAATTTCGAACTGAAAACTTTATTTCGTCTACCTGGGTAGATTTTTCTAATCTCACGTGCCATGCTCCCCCAGTATCATTTATCTTCCATTTAACTCAACACTCTAATCTTTTATTATCATTGTTAATATTATTGAAAAATAATATAAGACTTCAGGAACACCGTAAAGCTATAACACGAGAGAAAAATCAGAAGTCGTTGACCACATATGAAGGAAAAAGGAAGACAGCCGTTCCGTGTGGGACGAGGCTGGAATAATAGAGAACACCACTGAAAAATACGAAAACGTAAGGAATCAGCGCATGTACTAGGCCACAAAAATCTCTTAAATAGGCCGAGCATATACATGAATACAATATGGGAACGAGTAATACGGTGAACAGTGAAAACAATAATATCACCAAATTGTAATATGAGCTCTGGCAAAAATGGTTACTGAGACATTAGATTTATAAGTTTACAAAAATTCATACACGGATGTCCTCAAGGACACATGGCCCAGTAGATAAAAGCGTTGGTTGAATCTAAAAAAAAAGTTCAATACCTGGCTACAGCAGAGGTGAACAAAAGTAAAACAAACTTGAGGAGTTGAGCTAAAATGGAGATAACTGATACAAAGAAATCCGGAAGAGCATGGCACGTGGAAGTAGAACAATTTACCCTAGTGGACAAAATAAAGGGTTTAGTTTAAAATTCCAACCACCTAAAGAAGGCCGTAGCGTACAATGCTGTAAATATGACAATAGTCCGAACAATGTAAAGAGTGTAAGTAATTACAATACCTCATCTCAGAAACACAGAGATACATTTTTTTGGACATGAAACTACTATGACCCATAAGGAGTTGATATGCCGCTAAACAAACAAATAAAAAACCCTTCCTTTTGCTCTACACATCTGTTATAAAAAATTTAATATAAGAAATAAAGAAATTGAACATAAGATGGGCAGCATTTGGCATAGTTTTGTATGACACTGCAAAATTCTACAAAGCCAAAATACGAATGATGGTTTTAAATAGCTTCGTCAGATCTAGACTCTCATACCAATGTCATGCCTGACATCCAACTCATTCAGAATTGTCAAACGACAGATATATACAACCGTTTTTGTTTTTTTTTCATATCAATGATTTAAGAGTTTCAAGCGAAAAAATTGTTTACTTCTTAAAAAAGACAACCCCTCATCAAATTGTATAGACAGACGCTACAGAATCACAACTTTACCAAATAACAAAACCTGAATTCCTTGAAGACTTTTTTTTTACAGTAAGGTCTACTCTGTACAAGGCTCGTGGCAACACGAGGTAGACGGTTACGTTAAAAGCAATTTACGTGTACAATTTGAAGGGAAAATAACGGTTAACCCTCGACCTCATCAGGTTAAGATTGTAATGATCGGAGGGAAATCCTTTTAGGAGTCGGTTTCTCAGAAGAATGATTCTCGAGGAGAAGTTGTTTGAATGAAACTTATTTCTCATCGACGGAATACTGAATGCGTGGTTTGCTATTATGTAGGTGACATGGCGCGTGTTTGCCGTGAAGGTTTGAACTGGTGAAACCGAGGAATGTAGTTCGTCCAAACACTTTCCGTGGATATAGCGATAGAGCAGCGAGGGGCTTGGCACATTTCACTTGTGAGAGAGAGGTTGGAGGGTGGAAAGGAAACAACTAAATGAATAGCACATGTAACATGACGGGAAAATATTTATATAATATTGATGTTTCAGACTACCTTAAACAAAACATTTGGAAGGAAACTTCCATCAATATTAGAAAGAGTGTGTCATGTAGAAGTTTGAACACTGGTCGCCAGTGAAAGAATAATACAAAAAAAAAATGAATTATTCCACAGTGTGGCGAATTACCTCGTAGATCCAAGAGGGCCAGACTAGCGCAGCCTATAGATGCGAGCAAATTGCTCACGATGCAGACTCTCCCAGCACCGACGCTGAAATGACGAGGCGCATGCGTCAATAAGTCAGATCGAGGCTGGCAGTGCGCTTAATATGCAAATTCTCTCGGTGTAGTGTACAAAACCAGAATTCGTTACGAGGGCGTTTCCAGTGTTTGTGCTACTGGCTTGCATTTTTCTGCGACACACAGGTAATCAGGTGACCACTAAAATAAATATAAAAGCACCAGAGAAACGTCTGGAGCGTATAACGTTGGTCAATATCTCGTAATCGGAGTTCAGTAAATAACGAATCTATCGAGTGACCCAATTGTGGATCAATCGAATTACGAGTAACTAACTGAATATACCAACCGTGTAACGCCAACACATCCTTGTCAGCTACAATCACAATAAACACCAGAATAATAACAGCTGACTTGAGAAACCTATTTTTTTCTTAACAAAAAAAACTGTTCTAAGAGAAATATTTTATAAATTTCAACCGATAAATGCTAATTGTTCGGGCAAAGAATACCGGGTGCTTCATACATGGAAATGTCTAACCTTACCATGAGCACTTTTTTCTATCAAGTTTGCTAAGGCAATAAAATACGTTGTCATTACTTGTCCAACATTTAATTCCTATCTCCTATTACCCATAATACTTTCTATAACGTTCACTGTTATAGATAACCTCAAAACAAAACAAAAACTGATAAACTCGCAGCAAGTATGAAGATTTAAAAACAGAATATCAAGTAACACGTTTGTTAACCTTTGTAATTTTGTGAAGCATTATTTTCATCCAAATATTTGTTTTAATGACTGAACTCATTAGTTTTTTTAAATAATTTTTACTACAACATTTTCTCTCCAGTTATATTCTTTTCACTCCTTCAGAAAATCTAGATAGAAAGTCAAGAGGTTCATTTTTGGTGTTATAACACAGAAAATAGAAGGGTGTAGAATAAGCGGACAGAAACACTTTTTTTCTGTTGCTGTGTCTCTTCATGGTGCATATGATCAGGACACTACAAAGATTTTTCACCTCAGATTATGCAAAACAAACTTTGCACTGAGTATCCTTCTGAGAGCTAAAATTGACAAGGGATGACCACCTAGCCTGGGGTGAAGATACGTGATTCATACGATGTCAGTAGTGACTCCAACAGGTGAACACGTAAACCTTGCTGCGTCTGATAGGTGTACGCGTGAGAAAAACAGCTAGACTAGCAATTTAATAAACCACCCCCGGAAGGGAGGTGGACAGTCGCCCAGTCGTTACAAATGATCATGTCAGATTCACGTTCCAAACTCGAGAGCCGCTCATACACACACTAGCAGAGAATAATTGACGAAGCATTGGAATGAGATAAAATATTATGTTAGATATGAGAGCTTAGGTTTCGTGTTTATTCCTGAGTATGACGATATCTGATCGGAAGATGAGCGGGTTTGAGGAGCGTGGAACTACCTCTTAATTGTTGTTGTTACAGGTTCCGACTGGTCCGTAGTGATAGCATCTCTTAAGGTCCCAGCTTTGGGTAAATATTGAATCCGCAAGGAAAAAATACAATGGAAGTGTGAAGTGTAATTTTGTCGTATAAATACTAGCAATGCATGGAAATTACCGGCAATACATATTTAGGGGGTGAAAAAAATAAATTGTCGTTTAAATTACGCAAAAATGAAAATAACATTAACATCTCATTTTAGTAGATATATTTACCAAAATTACATAAAAATATCTTGAAATACTAAAGAGTAAGTTTATTCAATACACTCACCATTGGCTTTAACAACGAACTCTAGACGACTTCATAAGCTCCTGTAACTTTTCTGGGTGATCTCGCTGTTTAAGTTGGTGAGTGCAATCATAATCCTTGCCTTTACTTTATCTTTGATGTTAAAATAGTTTTGTTGGTCTCTCGCTCAACTGCATTCCACACATTATAATCAAAGGAGTTGCAGTTTGGAGAGTTAGGTGGCCAGATGTTACGGGTCATGTGACCGCAGAAATTGTCTGACAGCCATGACTGGGTTATGCTTGTGTAGCATTGTGCAGAGTCCTGTGCCAGACATGAAGTCTTCCATCAGCCACACACTGTGATCCAAGGCAGCGCTACCTTCTCATGACACATTGTTGTAGGCCTTCGTGTTGTGTGTGAAGCCATGTGGAAAGATGAATGAAGGTATAACGTTGCCATCACTAGTGATCACGCCAAACACCTTCGCAATCACCATTAGACTCATCCAACTCTTACCGAATCCTCTGCATTGCCCTCAAATTGATACCCAAACACTCGTATTGGAGCTTCCGGTGCGAATGCCAAGCAGTACAGTATGCCGTTTCCAAATTTCTATCGGAGTAAATTGCGTCATGATGCTCGTTTGCTCACAGACGGTGTCCAACTGACCCTACTATACTGTAGAGTCGACAAAATCAAATTTGCCCATCCCACCCTGTATAGTAAAATTAACAATTCAGGACTGTGGATCCGGAAAACGGCTTTACACTTGGTTGTGCATGTAGCGTAATAATTATCGTGTCGGAAAGTGGAATCGGCAAACCGAATTCATATGCCATCGTGGTCTTTTCGAACTTCAGAAAAGACTTGAATCAATCTCTTCAGTTATAGTTTAGGTAACAGGACAAAGTGAGTTGTCAAGCCTTCAGTGGCATTTTTTGTGTTTATCAGTTCCATATAGTTAACTATTTTATTCAAGTGCTGAAAGAAACAGTGCTGATGATTACGGTAGCGAAGAAATGAATTCAAAGTAAATCTTTAAAAAATATTAATTCAAATAAAATAACCTCGCCTATTACTGTGTTAGGTACCTCCACTCATTTTCGATACGTAACTTTTAAGTTGAATTTTTAAAAATAAAAGTTTTCTTGAAATTTTTATTTTGGTTTCAACTGAAAGCTAAATGATTAAATTTTCTATTTCCAGTAAGCAAAATATTCTGGTGTGTTTCAAACAGAAATTATATTGATTGGAGTCTAAAATTTTGAAATTAAAAAAAAAAATTCAACTTTTTGGTCATTTTTGAGTGATCGACACATTTGTAAACAAAAGTTAATTCTTGGTTTTAAAAATTTTCCAAAAATAAAATATACACCCGTGATACGTTATTTTCGGAAAATTAACAAATTTAAAATTAAATTAATCTGATTTGCACAAGTATTACTTATTTATAGCATGAAATTTAGAATAAAACTATTTCTTACACACAGTGTGTTGAACTTTCTGACATTTTACCCGTATATTTGACATATGATGACAGCCAGACAAATGCTAGATAACTGTATGGCGAAAGAAATGACATAATTGTAAAAAAAAAAAAGTTCCCTTTGGGGGAAGAAACGGGGAAGCATAAACTTTTAATGTACACATAGAAGTTATCATACAAAAAAAAACTTCAAATAGACACAACAAATTAAATTAAATAATTTTACCAAGATTTTTTTAAAAATAATTTAAAAGATAATTACATTTATTTTTGAATATCCTGAAAGTTTCATGAAAATCTGACAATTATATGATTTTTGCAAAAATTTCGAAAATAACGTGTCTATCACCGGAAAAAAAAACTGAGTTACGTAATATTATAATTTCCGTTGTAAACACTCGTAACGATTTGGCTACCCGCTAATACTGGGCAGAAGATTTTACCAAAATTTCTAACGTAAAAAGGATTTTAAAAAATTTTTTAAAGTAATTAAAAAATACTTTGATCTTTTCTCTTAATAATAAACATTTTCATGGAAAAAGTTCGTTTTTATCAAGTTTGGGGCCTCTTTTTTCTTCCTACTATAATGTTTTTTCAGCAATTTAGTTGAGGTACGTCTATGTTATACCTTAGGCAATTTTTTTTATAATTCAACCTAATTACAATTAAAAATATATTATATATATATTATTATATTATTATATTATAATTCAACCTAATTACAATTAAAAATAGTAACAATAATTCAGTGAATTCTGAGGTGTACTTGTCAAATATTGTGATGAGATAGTATCACTAATTAATTAGGCTTACTATTTAGTCATCATTTTTTGTTTATTCATTCGTTGTCTAGTTCCAGGTTTGTGGACCCAGTAAAATGGCAATCAAGATCTAACAGCAAACAAAGAACGAATTCAGTCCCCCCAAAAGGTTCTTGGAACACTAATAATTTACAGAAGATATTTCCTATAAAGATGATACTCCGAGAAAAGGAAGTAAAATTATTTGATAGAAACGTCGTAATAAAAAAATAAAGAAAAAAAAGTTAATTAATCCGAACTCTTTACTGAATAATGATTGTTAGAAAAGTAAGTGCATAGCTTTTAAATATTTATAATGCAAGGGAGATAATTACACCAGTAAAAACATTACAAGAGTTGCATTTCCTGATTCTTGAAGCAAGCTGTCGCACTTATGCGTTCGATAAAAAAAATGTATACTAACTTTACATAAAAAAACACACACACACAAAAAAAAAACCCTCTTTGTTGGTTGAGCAGACTATGACCTTCTTCTAAAAAATGAGTCTCGCATAAAAAATAAAAAGTGTGGTATATGATGGTCACAGTTGCGTTCATTATAACTGGAGCACGAAAAAAACATCCTGAATAAAGTTGATTGCCTCCCCTTGAATTTATATATTATCATATGTTTAATAAGTAAATTTTTATGGAATTGTCTTCAAATCAATATTAAAGTATAATTTCTCTCATTAGTATAATTCTAATTTATAAGAAGTCATAATCCGACCAGATAAATAGAATAAATTAAGAACAGATAGGAAAGTGTCTTTAATCTAACATGTTTTACTTTAAAAATCTCTGAGGAAACTTGTTAAAGACGAATGATTTCAAAAAGTTCAGAAAAAAACTTTTTTTAAATTCGTCTTTAAAAAATCTCTGAGGAAGCTTGTTAAAGTGAAACAAGACACTTTTTTTTTACCTGTTCTTTACTTATTCTATTCATATATATATATATATCTCTCAGTTAAGTGCCATATGTGAGACGTGTTTGGGCAATCATGTCTCTTTCAATTCATATCTGACTAGGCAGATTTTCCTGCAGTAGGTTGCCATTTCTTTCTGCAGAACCCAATCTGTATTGAACCCATAGCTAGAGCAAGAAGAAATGGATTAATACCTTTCCCAAGGGCATTTGCGTGTAAGTGAATGCAGTAAATTCAACTGGAATTCGAACTCAGCTCACTAGATATCTCATTCCAAGCCAATATTTATTACACCACAATGCACAGCCTTATACGTACAAATTCAGTCAGTTAAGTGCCATACGTGATACACACTTTGAGCAATCATGTCTCAAAAGAGACATGACTGACTGGGCAAAAGATTATCCCGCAGTAAGTTGCCATTACTTTTGCAGTAGACTGGTTGCTAGCCAAGGCTATATAACCCAGTCTGTCCTATTATTTAACCCATAACTGGAGGGAAGAGATTGATTGATTAATAACATTCCCAATGGTATTTGTGTGTAAGTGAATGCAAACAATTCAACTGGAATTTGAACTCGGCTCCCCAATTTGTCGTTCCAAGTTGATATCCACTGCACCACAACACTGAGGGCTCAATGACAAAATTGACAGAACATAAATATAATAACAGTACCAAATCTTTACTGTGTGGAGTTCTGTAAAATTAGTGTAAGAAAAGAAAAGTGCTAGGAGTACAGAGCTGAAAACAGGCTTTAGAAAGAACCATAAACCCAATCCAATACAGTTAAACAAGAGATAAACCCTCGACTCCTGTTTAAAATAGTTGACAACAACCAATACAAGGAAAACTCAAAACTCGAGAAGCTATTATTATGCGAAATAGACAATAACCTTTTCAGATTATTATTACTGCAATTCTGTCATTTCTGAAAAATTTTATACTGTGTCAGAGAATGGTGATCTATTTTATTCAGTGTAGACAATACCTATATATATATATATATATATATATATATATATATTAAAAAAGGATTAATTCAAAGATGTTGAATAGCCATTTCGATATGAAGATCCCCACGGGGGACGACACATCACCTCAGCAACAGAAAAAACCTTTCAGAAACCATTTTATTTTATTTCAGAAACCATTTTATGCCTATTTTATTCAGTGCAGACAATACCTATATATATATATATTTTCTAGACATATTCTATTAAATATAAGAGACAATGAATGTCTATTATGTTTAATCATGAGCCGTTCTAAACGTCGTATTTTTGCTTTAATTTCAGTTGAAAATAAAGACAAAAATTCTCCAACATTTGGATAATTATTTATTGGTTTTCTTCTAAGCTTTCGGCTCACATGAGCCATCTTCAGAGAGGTTGTTTAAACTGAAATATTATAAAATCCACCATCACCGACGATTTTATTTTGTGTTGACATAAAACTCCGCTTGGCAACGGCAATAGTTACCAAAAATAATAAACGCAGTTCTTAAGTTTGCGATGCGGTTTTATGACGTCACACCGCGGGATAGCGCGAAATGACAACAAAACCATCTAGTCAAATGCAATGTAATATGTTATTTCCTGTTTTAAAGTTGATTTTATTGAGTGTTGGTTGTTTTGATTTGATGTACATGGCCTCCAATATCTGCAGGTTCCTCTTACTGTGTGTATGAGTAAGGATCACCGTATCCTTACTCATACACACAGTAAGAGGAACCTGCAGATATTGGAGGCCATGTACATCAAATCAAAACAACCAACACTCAATAAAATCAACTTTAAAACAGGAAATAACATATTACATTGCATTTGACTAGATGGTTTTGTTGTCATTTCGCGCTATCCCGCGGTGTGACGTCATAAAACCGCATCGCAAACTTAAGAACTGCGTTTATTATTTTTGGTAACTATTGCCGTTGCCAAGCGGAGTTTTATGTCAACACAAAATAAAATCGTCGGTGATGGTGGATTTTATAATATTTCAGTTTAAACAACCTCTCTGAAGATGGCTCATGTGAGCCGAAAGCTTAGAAGAAAACCAATAAATAATTATCCAAATGTTGGAGAATTTTTGTCTTTATTTTCAACTGAAATTAAAGCAAAAATACGACGTTTAGAACGGCTCATGATTAAACATAATAGACATTCATTGTCTCTTATATTTAATAGAATATGTCTAGAAAATTACTTGCTGCCTCGATATACTAAATATATATATATATATATATAGGTATTGTCTGCACTGAATAAAATAGGCATTGCTCATTCAGTAATGAATTAGAGCACTCTGGCAATTGGGCGTGTATAATGATAATATACACGCTAAAAAGTCTGTCTTCTTCTACCAAGCGCCCATGGCCCAGGGGTAGAATTACCGACTGACGCCAATTCAGTCAGGTTTCAATCCTGTGTTAAAAGCAATCGGAGTCTAACCATACTGATGAGCTGTGATACAGTGAAACAGATCTGTCTGCGGATAAATATAAATATATATAATTAGTTACTTTTTGGTCATCATTAAATTAGACCAGTACACAGTTGTATTAAAAAATGTTCAATACAATAATATTGCCTGAAGATACCAAAAGGTTGTGGAAATAGCTCATTTCCAAATTAAAAATATATAATGGCTGGCCACTTTTATTTGAAGATACCCACCTACCAGGTTGGCTAGCCAATCCCCATTGCAGACGCTTGCTCAGGCACACTTGTGTTTGTTCAACACCCTCAGAGCCCACTTGTGGTTTATGCTGCAACTATGTTGGGCAGACCTTAGTTACGGTTTCTGGGAGAGAGTGCATTATCGAGCATGAACAACATTACGAACAAGACCAGGATGCTCAAAACCTCGGTCATGATGACTTGTGACTTTGAGCTAGCACAGCCATCAATGACTCCTCAAAGAGAGCCGTCTACCAAATTTCACTCACGAGGCTTGGGTCACCCAGTGGTATGGTCTTCAAGCTCTTTCCAAAGGTGCCACACACTGGATAACCTTCTTCAGACCAATAGCATAAAAAAGTCACCTTCCTAACAAATCAACCACCGTGAGATTTGAACCCAGATTTGAAGCTCAAACTGCATTACATTTCCAAGATTTTCAAGGCTAACCTGCACTATATTTTAAGGGTTTTGTGAATAAAAAAATTCTTAACAATTCTTATTTTCATCTCATCACGAATTGTTTCCAAATTTATTGGGAATTTTTTTTTTAAACAGATTGTCTTATATTCATTTTTTATGAAATAATAATATCAATATATTATAACTAGCAGAAATGAAAGTTTTAAAACTAATCCATGTTCCTGGAGCTCAGACTCTTTTGATGTTGGCACGAAAAACTTTTTGTTTCCAGTTAAAGCGAAACTGTAGACTGAAAGAAAAATGAATGGATGTAAGTCAAATTTTGATTTGCTGGTATCGATATCAAATAAGTTTTTTTCGTCGTAAACTGAATTTTGAAGGCTAAATAAGTCCTCTGAGTAAATGGTATCATGGCTAAAACTAAGAACTACAATTATACCTACTTAGAGCCAAACCTGAAGCAAAAACTAAAATAAAAGGGCTGAAAAAAATATGGGCATACAGGCAGATAAACAGACACACACACAGACATCTTGCCTTTTATATATATATATATATATATATATATAATCGATTTTCTGCACTATTGTAAGAACTGCAACCTTGAAACTTCTGAATATCATTTCTTATGTCTTTGTCTATGAGTGTATCAAATTTGATTAAAATCAGACCACTCTTTCTATAACCTGATTTTTTTGATTATCGGTATTTATTGGGGTACCTCAACACAAAACCTAGCTAAGAACACTTGCAGACACTTATAGTACAACTGTGTAAATTTTCAAGAAAATCGGTTCAGCTGTTTTGGAGTCTATAGGTAATGGACACACACACACACACACACACACACAGACCTTTCCTCTCTAGTCTCATGCAGCCCTCTTCACACCTGTGTTTTCATCTTTTTCTTACACATTCTCTGACACCCCTGCAACTTGTTCCTCTTTCTCTTTACTCACCTCGTATGTAACCCCTTGTATACAAGTAACAGTTCTGCCTTGCTTGGGGTGAAATGATTAGAAAAAAATGCCAAGAAGAAAAAAAAAATGTTTTTAAACATAAATACAAGTTTTCAGCACAAATTCTGACACATCAAAAATGGGATAAACTGTTAAAATTTTTATAATATTCAGTGAGAAAAGGTATTTGTATGATAATTTGTGTATGACTAAATGCAGAGAAGGATATAAATGATATAGAAATGCAATATAATATAAATGATATATCAAAATTTTCATGATGTAAATGATATAGAAATACAATAGAATGCATACTGTCAATATAATAAATGATATAGAATTGCAAATAGAAATGCAAAGAATGATATGAGACTAAAATCAATCCTATCTTGACTTTGAAATGCTTTGCAGCTCACAACAGCAGTTGCTAATTTGTCATTTGACTTCAAATTTTGTAACTCTCAAGTGTTAAAAATAAAGTTCTTCCTTTTTCCCCATCTATATTTTTAAAGATTAAATAGTTAGGTCAGTCAGTTAAGTGCCATACGTGATACACGCTTGGGCGATCATGTCTCGAAAGAGACATGACTGACTGGGCAGAAGATTATCCCGCAGTAGGTTGCCATTGTTTTCTGCGGTAGACTGGTTGCCAGCCAAGGCTATAAAATCCAGTCTGTCCTGTTATTTAACCCATAACTGGAAGGAAGAGACAGATTAATACCTTTCCCAAGGGTATTTGCACGTAAGTGAATGCAGTGAATTCAATTGGAATTCAAACTCGGCTCCCCAACTTCTCGTTCCGAGCCGATATCCACTGCACCACAACGCACATCCTAAATAGTTAGGTATTTGTCTATATTTTTGAGATGAGATATTTTGAATTATTTACATTGTTCAAAATGTTGTCCTCATCTTTATTATCATATTCATGATGTTTCAGTTTTTGTATGGTCCGAGCTTCTTCAGGTAACTGGAATTTTGACCAATCTACCCCAATAATCAAAATAAAGGATTTGGTTAAAAATTCCAGTCACCTGAAGAAGGTCAGTGTGTACAATGGCTGAAACATTGTGAATATGACAGTAAAGATGTGGACATCAGTCTGAACAATGTAAATAAACTGTTAGAGTTCAGAAAAAAAAAATATTATCCTGCTCAAGGTCATTGTAAGACCTTGACATTTGGGAAATCATGGTCTAGAGTATTTAGCTATCTCTGATAAATCATTTTTTTTTCCAATTATGAAATAAATTTTTTTTTGTTTTTACATCTTGAATATAATTTCTAATATATATAATATATATTATATATATATGTACTAATATATATAATATATATATTTTTTTAAAGCTACTTGAGTTCTGTTTCATGTTTTATCTTTGCATCATCCATCTTGGAAAAAATAAAATCTATGTATGATTATAGAAGTCGATTATCTCCCTTTTTAAGGGGCGTTGGCGTCACCAGTTTTGTAGAAGAAAAACGAAAGATGGAACACTTCTAAATATTTAATAGATTTATTTATATTTTAAAGTACGATAAACAGAGTGATGTACCTGCAAACATTGAAATATGGTGTGAAACATTGTCGGTCATTTGATAATCCAAATGTCAAATAATTTCTTTACATAATTTACACTGTAGTCTATTGTCCTCATTTTTGTTGTTGCTATCAACTTGCAGCTATTGTGCCCTCCAGTCTTCCTCAGAGGTATGTTGACAATAGCCTAATTTTGGTTGGAAAATTTAGTGACATAGAAGTTGCAAGTTGAATCAGTGTGTACTTGGACTCGGTGGAAAAACAATGAGCAGTACTAAAAATAAAAACTAGATGAGATATCCCTAGACATATGTATCAGAATGAGAACAGTCTCCTTGATACTTGATAAATGGCAAAGAGCACAACAGACAAAATATTGTAATAACAGCAGCAAAGATGAAGACAACAGTCCATATATAAATAATTTTAATTCCTGATCCTTGAAATTCAGACAGACATTTTGCTTGTAACTGTGTATGTGTTGAAGGAGTTTCCCTTCTTTTGTGTGTGTAAATTTGTTATCCATGAGATTATGCTTATGTTGGCAGCATATATATGTATGTATGTATGTATGTATGTATGTTTGTAACAGCATTAGTATCAGCTTAGTTGTCTGATTTTGTCGAACTCTCTGCTTTCAGACAGAGAGGAACCCAGACGATGATCAGCTGAAGGGTAGACTCTCATCTGGGGAAAAAGAGACAATAATTTAAGAGCTCAGATTTCCCACTTTAACTGGCTATGTGCTGCATTGACCCTGGAGCATCTGCCCCAAGTGGGTAAGTGATAGATATCTCAGCAGTATCAGTAGCTGTAATAATTGACTGGCATTTATGAAAATTCTGTCATTGGTCTGAAAGTATTCTGATAATAGAAATGAATGTGAATAAAGATACGACTCAGAAATAAATAAAGTTGAAACTGAATAATTGTTAAGTTCCAAAAGGTACTGAATTTTTCTGAAAGACTGGATAACTATGATTATTCATCAAAATTTATAGAAAAGAATCATCTTGAAACTGAGCTTAAAGATTATAAACTACTTTCCTTGGTTACAATTGGCTAAAATTATAATGTTAATTTTTTATTGAATAATTTAAGAGGGGAAATACATTCTGATTTCCAATGATTTGATCATTTTTTTCTAAAAATCATTTCCAATTACTAAATAAACTAGCATCTGAGCATGTGACAATTCAAATTTCTATGTTTGAAGCCTTTTTTAGCATGAAAATAAACTGAAGACCTAAGCAGATCTATCTTCATAGCACTGCTTCAGAAGCCAGATCTATCTTCATAGTGTTGCTTCAGAAGCCAGATCTATCATCAAAACTGTTTCGAAAGCTAGATCTATCATCAAAACAATGTCTCGAAAGCTAGATCTATCATCAAAACAATGTCTCGAAAGCTAGATCTATCATCAAAACAATGTCTCGAAAGCTAGATCTATCATCAAAACAATGTCTCGAAAGCTAGATCTATCTTCAAAACAATGTCTCGAAAGCTAGATCTATCATCAAAACAATGTCTCGAAAGCTAGATCTATCATCAAAACAATGTCTCGAAAGCTAGATCTATCATCAAAACAATGTCTCAAAAGCTAGATCTATCATCAAAATACTGCCTCAGAAGCCAAATGAATGCAAACTCCATTGGACAATCAGCCTAATCAGTCACATGATGAAACTTATCATCTAAATTCTGATGAATTAAGCATGCAGCAGAATCAAACCAGAAAGAGGACAAGAACAGTGTAGGTTTGTTAAAGACACTAGAACAAGTAATGTAATATTTATGTCCAGAATGATATCAGTAAAAACAACACAGATGCAGAAGGATGTGTTTTATAAATTATGCAAAAGCATTTGATAAAGTAAGCCACAGAATACTGTTGAAACTGCTAGGTAACCTTGACATTTGAGAAGGATATTAGAATAATTTTGAACTTATACTGGCAGCTGTATGTGAATAGAAAATGAGTTCAGTAAATACACAAAAATAGAAAGGGGTGCAAGAAAAGAATGCGTCTTCTCACCTGACTTATTTAAACTATACAATGAGGTGATTCTGAGAGAATTAGGATTCATTATTGATAGCCACAATACCAAGATATCATTAGATATACAAATGACACAGTGTTGATAGCAAACACAGAAAGGAAACTATCAAAACTCTTCCAGGAAGTAAGAAAGGAAAGGAAAGAAACTAACACAGAAGTAAAGACTTGATTAACTTTAAAAAATGCATTCCAAAAATGAGTAGTGACTGATAACATTTTTATATACCATGCTGGAATATACTAGACAACAAAATGAATAATTGTTAGCAAAAGGAAAAGCCCAACATAAAATTTAAAAATTGGAAATACCAAAATCAAACAAGTATGGCAATTTAAATATCTGCAAAGTGTTTTAACTGGGGAAGAAAAGATAGAATGAATAGTTGTTAGCAAAAGGAAGAGCCCAACATGAAAATTACAAATTGAAGATACCAAAATCAAACAAGTACATCAATTTAAATAATTGGGGACAGAATGTGAGACAGTGAAATCCAAATCTAAAGATGCATTGGGATAGCGAAATGTGCCTTCCAAAAATTAAGCAAGGTATTAAGAAACAGAAAAATGTCATTAAAAAAAAAAAAAAAAAGAAAGTACTGAAATGCTATGTAACATCATTCCTCTTATACAGCAGTGAATGCTGGATGAAGAAAAAACTTGAGACAATAGGAATGAGTCACTACAGAAGGGTGCTGAGAATAGCATAGACTTAACATTTAAGCAACAATGAAGTTTTAGAGAAAATGGAAACAAAAGGACACATACTTAACATTAGCAAGGAACAGTAGAAATTTCTAGGGTACATAATGAAGAAAGAAGGCTTAGAGAATTTGATACACGCATAACAGATTGAAAAAGGAAGAGAGACATAGGAAAACAATACCTATCCTAACTAGTGAGTAAACTAGTAAATGGAGTTCTGGTCATTACAATAAACTGCATCCAGCAGCAAGGCCTCTGATTGTGGGGTTGTGAGGATTATGGAACCAGAAATATATGCATAAAAATAGACTTTTATAGAAAAACATACATTTTTAAAGGAAAAATATTACCAACAATACATTTTTGAAGAAAAAATTATTACCATAACACATTTTTATGGAAAAAATTATTCTCAGCAAAACAAGAATAAAAACAAAACATTTTCATTACAATCTGACTAAATCAACCTTCTCACTATAAACGAACATTAAAAAAAATAACAAACCTTAAAACTCAATCTTGGCATTAAATAACCCATTGAGGTTAAATGCTGTTAAACAAAACTTAAACTAGTAAAAATGGATGGTAGAGCAATGTTTAGGATTAATAACAAAAAGACAAAATTTATAAAGCTACAAAGGACAGAAAATAGAGGAGAGCCATGATCGTCTACGCCCTGAAGGGACATGGTTTATAGAAGAATAATATTTTTAAGATCTAATAAAAGCGAACTCTAATAGAAGAAATTAAAATATTTATGGGGGAAATAACTGTGTATTTATATTCTAAAGTTACCTCCCTTTGAACAGAAAGTTGCTTGACAAATCTTAATATTATAAGCAGCTGAAAGAATCGTCCATCATGGCGTCGTACGAACGAAAAACACACGCCATCTCGTTTCGTGTTATATTCTCTTACTCTTAAGGCAGAACGACAGTTTTATTTCAAATGTACTTTTTAAAAATCTGCATGTAGTAACTAATAAAATTAACAAACGGGCCACGAAAATGATTAATGCTTGTTTTTATTACTGATTTTATCAAAGCTGGATTTTTTGTACATTTTTTTTTGTACATTATTTTTGTTTTTCATTTTCGGTTTAGGATTTTTTTAAGGATTGCGACAAATAATACGAAGGCTGTTGAGTGTGAATTTCTGTTGATTCTATTTAATTAATTTTATTTATTTTTTAGCAAGCAAATAAATGGGCTACGAATTTTTTATGAAACTCCGCCGCATGAATTTAAATAAAATATTTTAATAATATTCTCAAATTAATTATTTAACACGCGGAGAGAAAAAGAGGAACAGAAAATTTATTTACCGAAGAAAGAACGGTTTTAAAAATGCTGATAAGTAATAATAATTATTATGACAGTTATAGTAGCTGCTAATAATAGTATAATTAAACTATTACGGCTATGACGAATGTTGTGACAACTAATAATTGTAATTAATAATCAGTGATCGTAGGAAATAATTATTCCTGACAGAAATAATATCTAAATAAAGAAAAATTAAACAGAAATCTTTTTTTTTACTATTTTCTTTACTATTATTTTTACTATTTTATTTATTTTTTCAATTAAAAAATACTTTAATTTTTCATTACTTTTTTTAAAAAACTGAAACAAAAATCTACTTTTGTAGTATAATTATTGTTCCCCCAATACAAGGCTCAAGAAGCACTCAAGGCAAAGAGTTACTGAATGAGGTTGTTGGTAGGACATGAAACAGGGAATAAGAAGTGAATCTTCTGAGGATATGAAGGGATAGATAATGATTGACCCAATTATTCTTTAAATTCTGTGTCTTTTCAGGACATGTGATCATGACTCCCCACAACTTCAGTCAGTTAAGTGCCATACATGATACACACTTTGGGAAATCATGTCTTTTTCTTCACCATTTGGTGCAATTTTGAGTTTCATGCATGCGACAATTTCTGCCTCATGATTGCCATGTGCATGAAATTCAGTATTGTATCAAATAGTGAGGAACAAACAAATATATGCTTATTAGCAGTATAAGTTTCAGCTCTGCCATTTCTTTTCTTGCAATTCCCACCTGTGGAATTCCCTTTCATTTACTTGCTTCTCTGATAGCTACAACCTCCAAAAATATAAATGTAAATCAATTGCCATCTTCTATCTCTTCTTGAATCTTATTCATTTTTTTATCTTTTTCTTAATACCACCTGTATCCAGTCTTTTCTCTCACTGCAACCCATTGTGCACTAGTGGTGGTCACACCTTGCTTGGGCGTGAAATGATTAAAAAAAATATCAAGTACTGTTTTATTACCACCAGTACTTACTGTGTACTATATATATATATATATATATATATATATATATATACATACTGTTGAGTTATATTAATGTTTCACACCAAGACTGTTGGTTTATCAGTAGTTTTACTGATGAAAGGTATTTTGGCAAGGAGATTTTTTTAGTGTAAAGTACTCAATATCAGGATGGAGATAGAGCATGAAAACATTGGCGTCAACTTGAACCTACTCAGTAAAAGTGACAAATTCTTTGCACTAAAACTATATATATATATAGGTGTGAAATCACAGTGGGATATGAAACTAACAGCCACCATGCTGTGTTGAGGTCTATCCATACTGTCAATATCTATAAATGCTCTACCTCTTATATTGACTACTCTTCCCCTATAAATATTGCAAATTTAATATATATATCTAAATCTAAACTTATTTATAAATGGAACTTTGTCTGTGTGTGTGTGTGTCCGTTACCTATAGACTTCGAAACAGCTGAACCGATTTTCTTGAAAATTTACACAGTTGTACTATAAGTGTCTGCAAGTGTTCTTAGCTAGGTTTTGTATCAAGGTACCCCAGATAAATATCGAAAATCGATAATCAAAAAAACTGGGTTATAGAAGGAATGGTCTGATTTTAATCAAATTTGATACACTCATAGACAAAGACATGAGAAATGATATTCAGAAGTTTCAAGATTGCAGTTCTTATAATAGTGCAGAAAATCTATAATATATATATATATATATATATAAAAGGTAAGATGTTTGTGTGTGTGTGTGCGTGTGTGTGTGTCTGTTTATCTGCCTGTATGCCCATATTTTTTTCAGCCCTTTTATTTTAGTTTTTGCTTCGGGTTTGGCTCTAAGTAGGTATAATTGTAGTTCTTAGTCTCAGCCATGATACCATTTACTCGGAGGACTTATTTAGCCTTCAAAATTCAGTTTACGACGCAAAAAACTTATTTGATAGTGATACCAGGAAATCAAAATTTGGCTTACATCCATTCATTTTTCTTTCAGTCTATGGTTTCACTTTAACTGGAAACAACTATTGCATTTTAGTCTTTCATGACAACGTCCAAAGAGTCTGAGCTCCAGGATCATGGATTAGTTTTGAAGCTTCCATTACACCCGAGCAATGGCGGGCTATACTGCTAGTATATATATATATATATATATATATCATAACAAAGAGCTTTACTAAATAAAACCACTTTACTTGAACCCTTCCAACAGCTGCAACACCAAAAATGGGTAGCAAATATCACTTGAATGGAAAATAATGATAGAATCAAGATGATATTTTTCATCTTAAATAAAAGGTTAGAAAGGAAACTCCCATGAATACATGAAAGTGCAATAAAAGTTAGGGAACTTGAAAAGTCCATCTCCCAGAAACATTTCTTCAATTAAAAGATTTGATAAATTTCATCTGATTATAATGCTAACTGGATGTGTGTTGTGGAGCAGTGAATATCATCTTAGAACAAGAAATCGAAGAGATAAGTTTGAATTCCAGTTGAATTCATTGCATTCACTAACAAGCCAATACCATTGGGAAAGGTATTGATCCGTCTCTACTCCCTCCAGCTATGGGCTAAATAGCAGGACAGATTTGGCTCTATAGCCTTGGTTGGTAACCAATGTACGGGAGAAAGTAATGACAACCTACTGCGGGAAAATATTCCACCCAGTCAGTCATGTCTCTTTCAAGACATGATTGCCCAAGCACGTATCACGTATGGCACTTAACTGATTGATAATGCTAACTATTCATTTTAAAAAGACCTGTTGTTCCCTTTATGGAAACAAACATGTTTTTTGCTGCTTAATAAGAACATTTTATGATTCACTGCATGTGGCTTAGTTTAACATTTCACTTGAGAAATGTTGACCAACAATCACGAAAATATCCTATTAGATACATGTATTATTAACTTTGTAATTGTGACTGTGTTTTGAACACAAACTAATTTTTTTTGACTAAGCAGCTTCAGTGAAATGCTGTTTGGCCATTTCACTATTTTCATTTCTCAACTAACATGACAATAACAAGTCCCATACACTGCAGCAGTAGAAGTGGTGTTTCCTCGGCAAAATAGCCTGACGAAGCTCAACCCTCTCCAGACTGGTTTTGAACTCAGAGTTTTCCTGCACCTAGACTTGTTGCCACTTAAGACTACAGTATTCTGCCTGTCCTACTATTTAACCCAGAGTTGGGGGTGAGGAGAATAGACTGATTCATACTTTTCCCAAGGGTATTTGCATGTAAGTGAATGTAATGAACTCAACTGAAATTTGAACTTGGGTCTCTGATTCCTTAATCCAAGTCACTATCCACTATTCCACCATTCATATTAATGTTCAAATAACATGCCAACCATTTAGTTAATTGCCATATGTGCTTAGGCAATTGATCTATGATTGACTAGGCATAAAATTTTCCCATTGTAGGTTGCCATTTCTTTCTGTGATAGACTGGTTGCCAACCAAGACTACAGAACCTAATCTGTCCTGCTATTCCATAGCTTAAGGGAGAATAGGTTGATTCACACCTTTCTGAAGGGTATTTGTGTGAAAGTGATTGCATGGATTACAGTAAAAAGAAACCTTTTCCCAATGCATGTTGCACTTGCATATTACTCATAATGAAGACAAGGCATGTTTCTGAATAATACATCCATTATATTAGGTTGTCCCAAAAGTTCGTAAACACTTGCAAAAAATTGAAATTTTACTCGCCAAGTAATCTAAGGTTACCAGAAAACACTTGCAAAAAACTGAAATTTAACTCGCAAAAACAACAAAAATTATTGCTCAAAATAAAGACCACCATTTTCCAAGACTTTCTGCAATCAATCTGCAAGCTTTTGGATCTGGTCAAACTTTTGGGACAACCTAATATTTAATAAATGTTACTGTTGAATTTAATTTTTCCTTGTATTTTTTCCTTTGAATATTTCGTCTTTAGTGGTAATCTTTGGGGTCAGAATATAATCATTTTTATTCATGAAGTCTTATATTCTGTAATTTTCTTAATATTGTTTTTCTAGCTTAACAATAAGTTTAGATATTGTTCTTTCTTAACCTTAAGTTACTTTATTTAATTCTCAGCTTCTTTTGTTATATTAGTGTTTTTCTTTTTTTACATATGATGGGAAGAAACTGTAGACACTGTTATTTAATGAGTTTCAGTTAATATTTGTCAGTCAACAGTAATCATTATAATTTTACTTATGATGCAACAGTTAATAATGTTATATACTGCGTATGGTTGCAAGAATAACAAGCAACACTGTATGACGATGTGGCAGAAGGAAACGTAGACAAAATATGTCAAACTAAAATTAACTGTACTGTCGATGTAAAAAAAGTAAAACAAGAGAATATTTCTAGAAAGAAATGACTCTTGCTGATGAAGAGGACGAGATTTACCAAAGAGGCGTGAAGTTGTTTATTGACTTTGAGTTAAAGCTTCTGGTGAAGAGAAGTTGTTGCCTTAATATGTTGGGCTAGACGGCAGAAACTGCCTCAAGGGACATAAGTGGACTCTTTTAAATACTCAATGGGGATACATAACTCAGTATTTTTCCTATGCTTTTGTTTTAAATACAATGTTACTGATAGCTGACATAACCAATGTTTACATTTTATTATTATTTTTTTTCCTTTTTATTTTTAATTGTCACCATTGGTGCCAGAGTATAATATTTTTGTGTTATAGTCAATAATTCCATAAATAGTTACTCTGCATTGATAAAAATCTTTTCACTAAAATTAGTGGTATTAAATAACCACTAGTCTGGTTCCTATATTTCCTATCAAATTTAAAGAATGACTAATATAACAAAAGGTGTTGAGAGTAATATAAGTAAATTAACTTAAGCTTATGAAAAGAACTATATCTGTACTTAACTCCTTGTTATGCTAAAAATCCAGTACTAAGAAAATTATTGATTGTAACACAAAAATATTATACTCTGACCATAATTCAAACATATGCACCGTAGTATTGGCGCTAGAGGGTGTCGTCAGTGATGTCTTTGCATAGATCACCAGGGGTTTCAGGTCATTCAACATCATACCCCCTCACCGCGCCAACCCGACCAGAGATGATCAATCTCTGGTCCACCCTCAATAAGCGCTTTCAGACACTGGAAAAATTTATAACGTTTGGGCCCGGTTCAAAGTCTTGAAAATGATTTTGGTTGGCGACAGACAGAGCCACTTTACATTAAGAGGTGAACCGTTTTTACAGTTACAAACAAAATTGTCAATTCAAGTTTTTTTAATTATTTTTAGCTTCCTTTTGTTAATATTACAGCCAACTTCTTTGTGGCCTAGAAAACTATTTATGTCTCTTCTGATCTGGTACTAACTTCCCAGTAAGGAAAAAATTTGCTGGTTACATTCAATGCCTCAAAAACCAAACAAGTTACATTCCATCACCACAAATCAGATCCCAAATTACTGGCAGTCATGATGAAGGGATGTCCTCTCAGATAGGCACTGTGCCTTGAGAGAATATTGAGCCTCAAACTCATACACACTTCCAAGTGGAATTCATATATATGATCCATTGCTAAAGATGCGTGTAAAACGATCATTTCCCTGTGCCAGTCTAGTAAGTACCTGACTCCTCATGCTATCCTCTACTTTTATAAGAGCCAGATCAGACCGAAAATGGAGTATTATTGCCATATTTGGCCTGGAGTTCTGCTTTCTTCACTTTCCAAACTTAATAGAGTTCAAAAGCATCATTAAGTCACTGCTGGAGAAAAATTATTTTCTATCCCCCAATCTCTCTCTCTCTCTCTCTCATGAGCAGGATGTAATTAGTCCCCCACTGCTCTGTTGTTACTTTCATAGAAAGTGCTTGGACAAACGACATTCTTTGGTTCCACTAGTTCTAACCTTCACGGTCAGGACTGGCCATACCACTTACACAGTAGCAAACCACCCACATTACTCCCATATTCCACTGGTGAGAAGAAAGTTCCACTCAAACAGCTTCTTCCCACTTACTACTGTTCTGTGGTACAGACTCTCAAGATGATGTTTTCACAATCACTTCAAATCTTAACCTGTCTGTGTCTAGAACTAACCATTATCTTCCCCTTCTATCCATATAAACTATTCCTTAATGTTGTAGTGAACAAAACAAGTTCTAGATTTAAAAATTCAAATGCTAAACATTGACTCATTGATTTTGTTAGAAATAAACAAATTTTCTCGAATTTACAAACTTTGCTTAACACACACTAAACTTGTGAAAACAATGCGAAATTTTTTTTAGCAAGCAGAAAACTAGGAAACATCTAAAAACAAAATCGAAAGTCCAGAATCACATCCAGGAGTGAATTCCCAAATGACCTGTTTGAAGCCCCCACAAACAAAATAAAAGCTGTAGCAAGCTCAACCGTCGCCAATTAGAAAAGAGACAAGCATAATTAACACATACCCTTGACAAACATCAAGCAATCATTATAATTATTATCTATCTTTCTCATCTCCCACCTTCTTCCTTTTCACTATTCATCCTGAGCAATAACTTCAAAGACAATCCTACCTAACAATGAATGCTCATACTTACATACATTCGCACCTATGTATACATAAACTCACTCTTGTAAGTTACTACTACAAACTCTTTATACCCTTAACTTCTTATTACTGTTTCTCATTGAAATGAACTTCTCCAACAATTCATGTTATTCTTTTCCATTAATAAATTTTTATTTGAACATACAAAAGGTGTACGTTTATTCTTCCACAAATCCATCTTCTGATAACCTTCTGATAATTCTGGATAAAACCTCTAAGTTGTAGGAAGTTTGGTTATGTTTCAAAAAGGCCAATTCAATAAACATTAACCATCTCCCTACTTCTACACTGGTGAACCCTGACGTCGAAAAAAAAAAACACATAGTCATACCAACCCTATCTTGGTAAGTACAGTAATAGTTAAATAAATATTTGCACACTACAGTTAATAATTCATATCATTTTCAAGAGGTGGAGAATTATTTTTTTAATGGAGAAGGGAGGTGCCACCATTTGTTCGTTTGGTGACAAGCCTACTTTCTATTATTAGTAGAATAATGAAAATATCATTTTCAAATTTTAACTATACAGGGGGGAGCAGAAATACATCTCACAAAATGGTATGTTAGTGGCAATTATTATGTATTCATGCAACTGATCTTAATATTTATGTGTGAGATATTTTTTCTGCAGACTGTCGTGTATAGTATGCACGTTTTGAAAATTTAAAGCTTTATATATTATACTTAAAGTGACAATTAGTTTGGCTTGGCAAAAAAATAAAAAAATGGACGTCTTGAATTTAAGTCATAAAACTTTTAGTGAAAATAAAAATTTTAAAAATATTTTCATTTAAAATCATTACCTCGAAATTCAATGAAACTCTCTGTATTAATTAAAAGATAAATAATTAAATAAGGAAAACAAAAAGGAAAAAAAAGGAAAAGCGGAACCTTCCGTCAACAGAAATCGGAAAACAACAAAAAAAAAAATGAATCTTATTTAAACTTTAAAAGACGTTAAAACGAAAAAAATTAGATTTTGTAAAATATTTTTAGGTTAATTTAATTTCAAATTAAATTATAAACAAAATGTCAAACAAATTATAATTATTATAGTTTTTATTTTCAAGATATTTTCATAAAAAATATTAATTTTACCTGGAAAATATGTTCACAGTCCAGGTAAACAGGTATGAGCAAAAAAATAAAACACGATTCTCTCCCCTTGGCTTTGTTCGTTGTCCTGTAAAAACTGAGTTCGACGATCTCAATTGTATGAAATTAAAATATCGTATCAGTAAATTTGATAGCTATTCGACTGACCAGCTGAGTACTACTAAGTATTTTTGTTATACGTGCCAAAATTGTTTTTTTTTTATTACGTCTTTCGAGTTGCGTGATAAAAAAAAAAAGAGATTATTATGCTTGATTGTCTTCCCATACATGATGAAAGAAATAAGTGAGACAAGAAACAACGCTAAATAAACGAAGCGAGCATTAGTAGAATAATAAAATCCAGAAACTGCTCTCTGGAACCAGAACTGGATCCTGAGGTTGACAACAAACCAAAAGGACTGCCGACAAAGTATATAGAAATATAACAAATAGTATTTGACAATAAGACTGAACAAAGAAAAAGTATATAGAAATTTAAAATTTAAAAATGAATCAAACTTGAGCATCAAACTAAAGTTTTATACAACAACAAAAACAGAAAAGAAATATAAAAATTATATTAACAACTAATTTATCACTGCTACTAAGAACTGACAACAATATTTAATTAATAAATATTTTTGTAAATAGTAATAAAGACTGAATAATACTTAGAAAATATCAAAAGCTTCATATATTCCAGCTTTTTTTTTTTTTTTTTTGTCTGGATTCAGTGAGCGCTTTCTAAATATGAAACAAAAGGTAAAAATGAAATCCCAATAATGAGAAATACAGAATATGAAAAACCAGTAACTGCTCTCCAGAACTAGAACTGCAATCTAAGCTGAAATACAAGCCAGAAGAAATAATTACCAACAAAGAATAGAAATATAGCTAATTTGAGAAAAAAACCAATAATAAAACTGAACAAAGGCAATTAATGACCAATCTAGACAGCAGCAAAAAAAGAAAATAGAAATTATTCAATTTTACCAAATAATTTATCAAAGCAACCAAAAAATGAAAACAATATTTAACGCATATTCTGTAAAAACCGATAAAGATTGAATAATAGTAAGAAAATAACGAAAACCTCATATTTTTGTTGTTTATATATATTCTGAATATTAAAGAAAATGTAAAATTAATTCAGTATAATTGAAGTGTGTACAAAATAATAATAACTCCCTTCACTCACTCCCCTCAAATTCAGCGGATTGAAGAAAAGAATTCTCAAGCCGATGTGAAATTGTTTATGGACCAATGAAAACCTAATCTTCACAGAAATTAGCTGTTGAGCCAAGAAGAAGGAAGGAAAAACAGCAGCGAGCCTATCAGTCAGTTAAGTCCGTTAAGTGCCATACGTGATACACGCTTGGACGATCATGTCTCGAAAGAGACATGACTGATTGGGCAGAAGATTATTCCGCAGTGGGTTGCCATTGCTTTCTGCAGTAGACTGGTTGCCAACCCAAGGCTATAGAACTCAATCTGTCCTGTTATTTAACCCATAACCTGGAAGGAATAGACGAATTAGTACCTTTCCCAAGGGTATTTGCGTGTAAGTGAATGCAATGAATTCAGCTGGAATTCGAACTCGGCTCCCCAATTTCTTGTTCCGAGCCGATATCCAATGCATCACAATGCACATCCTATGCAAAATCCTTTTTGATGTAAAATAAGGAGAAATTAAATTAATTAATTTCTGAAGTCATGTGAAAGGTTTCATTTCATTTTCTCCTGATCAAAACTCAATTTCTTGCCTGTGTAAAATTATTTGCCAATTATATTATTGGCCTTTAACAAAGCATGCAGCATTTCAAAAATTTTCTCTCAACAATCCAAGAAAGCTAAGTATTTTAAACTCTCTTCTTCTACTTTTGAGTATATGCAACCATATATCCCTTCTGTGAGCAACAAACTCTGTTACCTTTGTGACAGACCTGTACGACCAGCACCCCCCCAGTAATTTTTTGCTTTTAATTTTTTTTTTTTTTCCCAAAACTTGTTAAGTTCTTATAGTGGCAACTTTTTTGGAAACCCCAAGAATAGATTTTACTCAACCCCAAAGCGCTTCCAATATGGGGGATCAATTTACTAGAACATTATATGAGGAACTGAGCACCCCTAAAAATCTTTAAATATTGAATTTTTTCCAAATTTCTATTGCTAATCTGAAAGTTTTGCGTCTAATTGGTAAGAATGCCCTGAAAAAAGAAAAAAAAAAATGAAAAGCAAAAAAAATTACAGGTGGGGGTGCCAATCATACAGGTTCACCACCTTTGTTTTAAACCTTTTTTTTTATATTATTTTGTATCAGATCATTTAATCCATGGTATGACCATTTTCTCTTCATGACAATTTATTAAAACTACAGATTTTAAAAATTTCTGATTTATTTTCCTGAAACGAGCTAATGGCTCAATTTTAAGCATAGATTTATCTTGTTTTGTTAAATTTACCCATGTGTTTCCATGTCATTATCATCCTCCATTAATATTCTTAGTGTGGATAAATCAACTGTTCATTTTAACCCCATTTTTAACCTACTATATAGCAACTGATGCTCCACTTTGCACCCATAACTAAATGCAAACAATTATAATAAATAAAACTAATTGTTAATATATGCATATATTTAAGCATCAGTCAGTTAAGTGCCATATGTGATACACACTTGGGCAATCATGTCTTTTGAGACATGACTGACTGGACAGAAGATTATCCCACAATAGATTGCCATTGCTTTCTGCAGTAGACTGGTTGCCAGCCAAGGCTATAGAACCCAATCTGTCCTGTTATTTAACCCATAATTGGAAGGAGGAGAGGAATTAATACCTTTCCCAAAGGTATTTGCACATAAGTGACTGCAAGGAATTCAACTAGGAATTTGAACTCGGCTTCCTCGATTTCTCATTTCAAGCCGATATCCATTCGAATATTATTTAAGCATATCTTGCTTTTAAAGATAATGCATCTACAAATCCAACAATTTAAGAATTCCTTTAATATAATATTTCTATTATAAGCAAAAAGTATTTCTACTAACTCACCAGTAGAGTCTACTATATAAAGATTTATAATTTTCCAATTTTCTTTTTTTACTATTTTTCATACAACAAAATGCCACTTATGGGTTACCAAATGAGATTGTTGTATATATGTAAGAGGAGAAAGTAAGTGCAGATTATGAGAACATGGAGATAATGGTTGACCCTTAATTTGAAGAGGTTAAGACTGTTTTATTTGGGGAGGTATTCATATGGACATCTTTTTTTTTAATCATTTCATCCCAAATAAATCAATGAAGTCACTAAGAATTACTGTATGTGAACAAATATCAGGAAATGTAAAACATTATTCAGGAGAAAAACAATAAAAGAAAAGGAATTAAGATGACTGTATATATCAAATGACATTGCATATAAAGTTTTTAGAATGCTAATGAAAGCTACATTATCTCTGTGTAGAAGTGACTGAAACAAGATGCCAGGTCAGGACTGATAACATTGCAGATTCAGATAATTAACCTCTTCCCAAAGGAGAGGTATTGTTTGTAACATGAACATTTTCACTCCATAACTGCAATGTTATAATAAGGTGTTTATCAGAAATTAAGCTAATTCAACCTTGCTAGGAGTACTGCTGCTATATCTGGTTTGATACTCTTGCTATATATTTAGAGATCCTTGATAAAATCCAAAGAAGAATTTGCAATGTCATTGTTTCTGATCTGGCATCTCAACATCAGTCACTTTCCCACCATCGCAGCGTAGCGTCCCTATACCTTTTCTATAAACCCTTTCATGGTAATTGTTCTGATGAACTTTCTGCCATGGTACCTAAACTTTATGAATTTAAGCACAGTACTAGATTGGCAGTAAGGTCTCATCGTGTTAGAGTTGCAATATATCCATAAGTTCTCTGCTAACAGTTTCTTCTATCACACTTCTCACTTGTAGAACTCTCTTCCAGCTTCTTGCTTCGCAGTCAACTTTGATCTTCAAAAATTCAACATCACCAATAGCACTTTCCTACTTGTTCTTTATCTTATCAAACACAAAATATATATTTATAAATAAACACTCACTCACCACACACATATATATACACACACATAAAAGCACTCACACAATTACACACACATATAAAAATACTAACACACACACACACACACACACACATATATATAAAAAATAAATATGGAAAATCCCAAAGATTAACAAAATGGTTTTAACAACTGACATATTTTGAACATTAATTTTTTTTGGTTTGAACATTATTTTTAATCAAAACTCATATTTGAATAGATATTCTGTTTTTAATCAAATAGTATATTTATATATTTATTTCTACCGGTCTAATTATTTACAATAAGTTTTATTATGAAAATGTGTGTCATTTGGCAGGATTCGAACCTGCGACTCCTATCAAGAAATATATAAATATTCTGTTTGATTAAAAACAGAATATCGATTGAAATACAAGTATAGATTAAAAATAATGTTCAAACAAATAAATTTTAAAAAATTAATAAATATTCATATTATTCTAAGTCTAGAGCATGAATTGATGTTTCATGCTCTATGCAGGTGCACGTTATCAATTCCTGATGATCACATCATGCATGAAAGGCTGAGTTGGGTTATAGTTGTAGGAGAATATGTATATCTATTAATATATACTTAATAGCCCTGTTATATTACATTGAGCACTGTTCTATTAACACCCGAAAAATACCTATTTATGTATGTGTGTGTACTTGTGTACCTATATGTATATCTATTGATATTCATACCTATATATATATATATATATATATATATATGTATATAAGTTGTTTTAAGTTGTAGTATCTTATTATAATAACAATAAACTAATACTAACTATATATATATATATATATATATATATATATTTACATATTTATATATATATATATATCGGAGTCTAACCATACTGATGAGCTGTGATACAGCAAAACAGATCTGTCTGCAGATGACTACATATATGAAGAAAATATTTACAATGTTCAAAACATAAATTTAAGATAGTGTTCAATATAGAAATAGAGCAATGAATATTTATTATAAATTATAGATATTATATTATACATGTTCTAAAATACAATTTATAATATATATATATATATATGTATGTATAATCGTATTGCCTCAAGCAAGCATTATACTGCCACTGTTGTGCATGGAGTTACATAGGAAGAAAGTTATGAGAAGGAGTGGCAGAATACAGGGGGTGTCAGGAAGCGGGTAGGAGAGGGATGAGAATACTGCAGAAATGAGATGAGAGCACGAGAGAGAGGATGCATGTTAGTGAGATAGGAGATGACTATTGACTTTACATTTGTATTCTTGGAGATTGCAGCTGTCGGGGAAGTAAGTAAATGGAAGGTAATTCCACAGGCGGAAAGTGCGAGAAAAGAAGCTGCTGAAGTAGAACTTGCGTTTACATTTTATTGGTTTCACAGTAAAAGAGTGGGACCTAGTTGCTAATCTTGTTGCTTGAGTAAATTCATATATAGGTGGCACCAGTGAGCTAAGTTTATCAGAGCAGAAGCTGTTAAAGTAGTTCTAGAAGAGACACAGGGAAACCACATTGCGCCAGTGAGAAAGTGACTGTATCTGAGCTGTTAAGTTGGGATCGATCACATTGCAGATTCTCCATTGAATTCTGTCAAGGACCCCTTGGTGGATAGCAGGAGCACCCGACCAGATATGGCAGCAGTATTCAATGCACAGGCGGATTCTAGATTTGTATATGTGCAGGATTTTTTCAGCCAGGAAAACCTTCCTGGCCCTGCACAGTGAACCAACCTTCTTAGCAGCAGATTTAGCTATGGATTCTATGTAGACATTCCACAAGGTTTGTTGCGAGAGTTAACCCAAGGAGGCATTTTTTGTGGATACTCATAAGAAAAATTTCATTTTGCACAAAAAATGTCAGCCAGGTTATTTCTGGAGGGTAACTGTTTTACCTGAATCAATCTTTCTAATTAAAATGCATAATATCAGTAGTGAGAATATTAGTAGCAATAAATAAAATTAAATGTTCCACTTATCTTTTCCATCTGAGAGTTTTATAGATATGGTATCCACTCACCAATGGATTTAATAGTAAAATTTAATTTATTCACAGAAATCCTATTAAATACTACTATCAAATCACCTGATGAGGGGATACCATATCTGGAAAATTCTGAGTCAGGAAAGGTAATGTGAACATTTTATTTATTCTATTCATGTTTGTGTATGTGTGACTAAAATATAGTTTTAAGGTATGCTATATTATAGCTATAATATATTAGTATACCATACTAATATAGGTACTTGATATCAGAGATAAAGCTTATATAAATATAAAATGAACATTGAGGTCAACACCCAGTAGTGACATTCTTGTTACATGCTTAAACGTAAGCATGGCCTGACAATTGTGTTTAAGCATGAAACAGACTATCACTGCTGGTTGTTGACCACAATGTTGTTGCATATGTTTAGTATACCCAGATTTGATGACAAGCCCCTTTAGAGACTGTTCCCTTTCTTTAGTCTTACAGTAGTTGTTTCCCCTTACCTCCTATCAGAGTTAAAAAAGGGAGACACTGTACAGAATAAAGCTTCTTATACCTAACTGACTGTGTTTGTCTTAATCTGAGAATATAAAACTTACTATTCAGAATACTACATTTGTAAATCATAGTTTATCTATTATTATCAATTCACATGTTGTTATATTATGTTAACTCTTTAGACATGTCTATCGAGTTTAGATTCACAGCCTCACTACCCTGCTGTGATTTCTGTAACAAGTAGGTTTTTTCACAGAATAGAGTTGTCAGCCCAGTTCTCAGTTGGTTTTAAATTCAGAGTTTTTCTTCTCCTAGATTGGCTGCCAACTTAAGCTAAAGATTCCAGTTTGCCTCTAGGTGGTGTAGAGAAGAGATGGATTTATAGCTTTCCAAAAGGTATTTGTATAAAAGCAAATGCAAATGATTTGTTTATTTTTGTTTTTCATTTTACTCTTAGCAAGATGATAATGCCACTCAGATGCAATTGGGTAATGGGAGCAAAAGAGAATGAGAAGACATTAATCTGGAGAAAGGACAATAAAAGAACAGGTAGACAGAAGATGGCAATAGGCGTTATCCTGAATTTTTTTAAGAATGTAGGTGGCAGGAAAGCAAGAAGAGAGTTCTACTAGTGAGAAATGTGAGAAACTGTTATGGTACCTTATCTACAGGAAGGGACTTTTTCTCTGTCAATATAAGACTAACCTGCATGACTTCTGGGACGCAGCTGTCTAGTGACAGTCGTAAGACAGTCGAGATGCAGTGTAACTATACTGTTCGGACTTACACTTCTATTTGCTGACAACTAACACTTTACCTTGTATATATGTTCTAGTATTTTAATACACTGTTTGAAGTACCTTCTTCTTCCATGTCTTTCTTCCTGACCCAAACTGGCCACAACAATAACTCCACAGCAGAAACAAAACTATAATATGTAGAATTAGTAAATAGCAACAGTCAGTACTCAACTGAGTTGAAGTTTCTCTGACAACCTCATTGGTAGGTGGTTTATATAACAGCCTGGAAGATTCCATTTTGCTATCCAGACAAGTTTATTCTGTAGGCTCTGATTGGCTGATTATTCCAGTGTGGATATTGTGCTCAATAAATATCAGCACAATATCTACCCTATGATGGTTCAAGAGAGGGATATGTATTGAGTTACAGCCCTGTTTATTTTCGTCTGCCAAGTGGACGCTAGTTGGACACACTCTTAACTATTCAATAACAGAACAGAAAAATGGTCAGAACTAGTTGCTAATCTTAAATTTATACAGTCAAGATACTAAGAAGGAAAACTCATCAGAACAATTACTATGAAAATATTTGTAGAAAAGACATGTCACAGTAGTCAAAAAGTGCCTCATCTCAAGATGCTTGATCAGGATCAGTTACATTATAGACCCTTCTTTGGATTTTGTCAAGTATATTGAGATATATAGGAATATCACCAGATCAAATATGGCAGCAATATTCAATGCATGGTCAAATGGTAGATTTATAAATGTGAAAAGTGGATTCTGATAAGAAAAGAATTTCTGGCATGATACAATGAACAAACTTTCCTCACAGCAGACCTAGCAATTGATTCAATATAATCATTCTCCTTCATGTCAGTGGAAAACGTGAGCCAAAAAAAAAGCAAAGAGTTGCACTCCTGAAAGTTAACATCAGTCATATGCTAATGGAAAGCAGAAAATGATTTCTGTGACTAGAATTTGAATTTGTTTGCCACTTTATACACTGATAACCTGCACACACTGTTTACAGTAACTCGCATATGTTTAGTACTGGTTCACTCTTACTAAAATTAAAGTGTCACTAGCTCGCTATCTGACAAGGACTAATGTAGTTTCTGTACATTTTGTCTCAGATCAAAATACCATTACCTAGATCTCTAACTTGGTTCAATGTAGTATCTGTGCATTTTGACTCAGGATCAAAATATCATTCCCCAGATCTTGATCTTGGATCAACATAGTATCTGACTCAAGATCAAAATAACATTCCCCATATCCTGAGCTTAGGTCAATATAGGTATTCTGCACTTTGCCTCAGATCAAAATATCATTTCCCAGATCTCAAGCTTGGATCAATGTAGTATCTGTGCAATTTGCCTCAGGATCAAAATGTCATTCTCCAGAACACAAGTTTGGTTTCATGTAGTATCTGTGCACTTTGCCTCAGATTTAAGTGTTATTCCTCAGATATCTAGCTTGGTTTAATGTAGTATCTGTGCTCTTGGCCTACTTTTACCATGCTGGAGAAAAAGCAGAAGAACTGCGATCAAAATGGATGTGTCATGTGTCTTCTTATTTTCTGAATGGCCATTAGATTCCAATCCCAATTCATTTGTTCAGTTTTTATACTTGTTTCTTTCTCAAAGGAAAGAAAGAAACAGAGTTTTTCTCTTTGTTATTACAATAAAATCATGAAATGCAGCTACACCTTACTTAATGATTTTTTATATATTTTGATAGGTGCTATTGTTTTGTGTGTGTGTGTGTATGAATTGATGGGATTCTGCTTCCCAGAATTTTACTGAGAAACTTGCATGTGTGAATTCCTTAAAGTGGTCAATTGTCAGTGCCCTGCAATTGATGCACATTCTCCCTCTCATAGCACCATGTTCTGTACTGGTACATTATGTGCTCCATGTCAGATGAAGCTACAGTTGTAAATTTTCTTTTTTGGATGGGGCAGGTAGAAGTTTATCTCCTGCTTGCATGTTGCCCATTTGCACCTATAAGAATCTCGTCCACCCTTTTGCAGACCTCTCTAGACTGGTTTGAATTCAGGTCTTTCCTTTTTCCATAGACTGTTTACCAACCAAGGCTAAAGAGCTCTGTCCTATTATTTACCCATAGCTGAGGCAAGAAGAAACGGTTTCATAACTTACTCAAAGGCATTCCTGCATAACTAAATATAACAAATAGGATGTGCATTGTGGTGCAGTGGATATCAACTCGGAGTGACTAATCGGGGAGCTGAGTTCAAATTCCAGTTGAATTCCTTACATTCACTTACACACAAATACCCTTCGGAAAGGTATTAATCCGTCTCTTCCCTCCAGCTATGAGTTAAATAATAAGACAGATTGGAATCTATAGTCTTGGCTGACAACCAGTCTACTGCAGAAAGCAATAACAACCTACTGCAGGATAATCTTCTGCCCAGTCAGTCATGTCTCTTTTGAGACATGATCACCCAAAGCATGTATTGCATATGGCACTTAACTGACTGACTGAAATATAACAAATTTGACTGGAATTTGAACCCTTACCCATTATTCTACTCACACATCCAAGCTTACAGTGCCTGGTATCCTGAAGTAGTCACCCATAACTTCCCTGTTTAGACAAAACCTGATGTTTCAATGTGTGTTTGTTTATGTGTGTGCATACATACATACACATATGCATGGATATAAACTGCACTTTATTCAAATGTACACCATTTCTATTAAATCATCAGATTCAAAATATAAATAATTATAGATAAACCAATATATCTAACTTGTTTTTGATATTCAATCAAACTCCATTTTGCCTGTTAATCATCTGTTCCCTTATTTGAGTACAAAATAATCATGCAAACAAAAATCAAAGCTGAATCATTTCCTTAACTCTAATTCATGGAGAGTTCCAATTCATCTCTAACATCAAACATATTGAAAACAGATTTATCATCTAATGATAATAAAAAACAATCAGAACAAAGATTGTTCTAAACTGACAAAAACTGGCTCTTCAACAGTTCTATGATTTCATCATAAAATGTGCAGGTAATTCTGTTGCTTTGAAATAACCCAGCTAAATTCAATGACATGTAATTTTGCTAAATCTTATATCTGATGATTTCCAATTTTCCCAATACAGACACACCTCACTTAATGACTTACCAGTTTAATGACCCCACTACCAAACAAAATCTCAAGAAAAAAATCCAACCAGTTGGTATTGTATGTTATATAAAAACATTTTTTAATGTTTTATGTTATAGCCTGTTATCCTATATATTATGCTATGTATTCAGAGCTGGAATATGATCTTTTGTGACCGCTCAGTGGATATCAGCTTGGAACCAGAAATTTGGGAGCCGAGTTTGAATTCCAGTTGAATTCCTTGCATTCACTTACACACAAATACCCTTTGGAAAGGTATTAATCCCTCTCTTCCCTCCAGTTATGGGTTAAATAACAGGACATATTGGGTTCTATAGCCTTGGCTGGCAACCAGCCTACTGCAGAAAGCAATGGCAACTTACTGTGGGATAATCTTCTGGCCAGTCAGTCATGTCTCATTTGAGACACAATCGTCCCAAATGTGTATCACATATGGCACTTAACTAACTGGCTGACCTAGACTGAATATTTTTTATACATGATATATTTTAATGACATTTACATAGATTGAAATAAACATTTTGGGAATTCTTTAAATAAATTGGAATGGCTATCTTTTGTTTGTCAGTAACAATATTCTTTAAGAAATACCATTATTTCATTATTTATTGCAAACCAAATTAGTACATATTTCATCACAACTGGAGTAAAAAAAAAATAACAGATCTTTTATAATCGGCATTATAACAATAAAACAAAAATAAATATGATTTTGTCATATTGATATCATTTCAGTTTATGAAATTATTTAGAAGTTATAACAACTAGAAAACTAAAATCATTGCTTGTGGGGTGGCGCCCTAGGCTGCAGCCTATACTAGCCTAAAGGATAATCCAGCCCTGTCTATGCCATATACTTTATACTTTATATAAATATAAATTTTATATTGTATATATTTTATGTTATTCATATTCATTTATGATATAATGAATAGGTAATAAATATGTATATACCTTGGTCCCTCCTGACTGGAATGTGATTGGCTGGTGTCAGCCATAAATATAGACTAAGGTGAGGACTTCCAGACATCTATAACTATTGGTTATGCATATGTCTCAGGATACTGCATACGACAAGTACTGTCTATTACATAGATTGTCTTTCCTGGTTCTATTTGCCTAAACCACTTAACTATCTCGTATTAATATATATATATACCTTTCCGGGACATGTCAACTTATTTATATTTTATATATTTATATATATATTTATATATATTCATATATATATCTTATATGGTTTATGTTAAATATTCTATACATTTATATATATCTGTTATATAATGTATTTATATAGATATTTTGTGTTATATATTTTATATATTTATATATATATTCTAGATATTTATATATATATTCTATATCTTTTATGTTATGTATATATATATATATATATATATATATATATATACAAAAATATGTTTTCCCCCTAAACCATAATAGCTCATTGATTTTGTATGTTTAAATGTAGTTGTGGATTGAACTACATAGGGAGTACTACACAAAGACTAGATTCTAGAATTAAACAACACATACCCACAAAAATCCAGAATTTGGACTATTCCTTGTCTGATGGGCTAACTAATACATACGGGTCTTCTATTGCGGAGCACCTTATTAATCACCATAATTGTTCTACTAGCTTCAGTGTGGACACATTTTCATTCTTAAACAGATCCCACTCAAGCTACCACTTCAAAGTTTTGGAGGCCATCTACATTCAATCTCGAAAGCCCTCTCTGTGCAAACAGAGAGAGCATATATTTGGCCTCTAACTCATCTCCATTTTTTTCTTTTAAATGCTAATTTCTTTCCTCACCTCAGTTTGACTTTGTTGAGTGAGGTACAAAACTGGTTGGCCAGTCTGTTCTTCAATTTTATCTTTTAAAGAAAATACCATCATTATAGGTGGTAACAAAAAATATTTTTCTCTGTTTATAGTGGTACATAATGTCCTATGTCTAGACATATATATTTTATATATTTTATATATATATTGTCATTTTTTTATTTGAATGATTTATAAAAGCATTATATCACTACAAAAAATGTATCTTACCCAGACAAAATTTAAAAAATGACATGCCTTGAGACCAGACAATTCTGCTTCCTTTCGTGACCAAAATCTTCAACTCCAAGGTTACCTAATTCTCATTTTTGATTGAACAATATTGACACACCTACAAGCATATTCTCTACCTACCCCTTTTAATACTACCCCTTCAGTTTCTAAATAACCACAAATTCATCTTATATTTTGAAAATAAACCATTTTCACAATTTATTATAAACTATCACCTGAATCAGAACAGTATTGTTTTGAAACATGAAAATTTTTGTGTCGTGATATAATGCTTTTATAAACCATTGTAATAAAAAAAATTACAATATTATGCTCTACTTTGTATTGAGCAATCTTTATAAAAGTAAATGCTTGAACAGTAGGTTTTAATCTACCTGTTCTTTCACTTTCTTATAATATTTTATATATATATATATATATATATATATATATATTATATATGGAAACATTTTTTTTTAATTTTTTAATTTTTAATTTTTTTGTTTTAGAAAACTGAAGATGTCTTCTAGTTTTGTATTTAAAAATGTATTGCTGATAATCATTTTTTTTTCTTAAAAAATGTATTGTTGATAATATTTTTCCTTCAAAAATGTATATTTTTCTATAAAAGCATATTTTTATGCATAGATTTCTATAAAAGTCTATTTTTACACTTTCATAATGTTTTGACCCCAGTTTGGGGGTTAACTATTTGCCCATAGCTTGGACACTAACGGGTGCTGCTATTCCAGATCAGAGTGGAAACAACAACAATTAAGAGGTGGTTCCATGCTCCTCATGACCTTCCAATCAAAGGCCTTACTGCTGGATGCAGTTTACCATCATACCCAGGACCAAAACTTAATTTTAAACTATGGAAGTGTATATTGTTCTCATGTTCACTAATGCCCAGTAACCCTTGACATCTTGGTGCTTTTTTTGGTTTGCTTGGGGTGAAAAGTGTATCATACTTACATCACAGTGCACAAGTACTGCGATCTGATTCTAAAGTGACTAAACAGAAGACAGAATTTAGTCATTGCAACTGAAAGGACTGTGAGATAACAGATATCACTAAGCTAGCAAACCACAAAGAACCTAAAGAAGAGGGAAAATTTGGAAAAACAGGCAAGCCTTGATTATGAAGTTTGAAGGTATCCATTGCATTTATCATTACTAGAGTGTTTTGAAAGCCTTGTTAAAATAAAGTACAAGAATTATAAATCTAAGTGAGAAATGAAACCATCCAGAAAACAGGATGACTAAAATCAGTAAAAATACCATGGAAGGTGATGGTGTATTAAAAAGACTTACTGTTACGAAAGAGTTACGATATACTTTTAGGGTGAAAATTATGGAATAACAGAAATAAAGAATACTGACAAGAGTGCTAGATTACTGAAGAGACTTAATATCATTTGATATCCAGTGAGAGATACTCAAGCTGTCTCACTAATCTACAGACCCCAACATTTCTACTGATAAACTCTTCTATATTTTAGTACTTTTAAAAAATATTATCTTTATCTATCATGTTCAAATTATGGCTGCTTCCAGCAGAAGAGCACACCATGCTGAAAAGCAAAAATAGGGGCAGACATAGAACACAACAATGAGTTTTCTGTGCTAAAGTAGCTTCCAAAGTTATTTGATCTCATTCTCATCAAGCACCTTGGGGATGTGGTGTAAAGGCAGCTTCAAATCCTTGATGTGCAATAAATCAAACTAGATGAATTACAGAATATCATAATAACATGATACTCAAATTTCAAACAATTGCTTCCGGAACATTGTCAAATTCATAACTGGAAGAAATAAAGTAATGTTTTCTGTGTTAAATTAGCCTCCAAAAACACTGGCTCTCAATTGGGATGTTATAGAAAGAGACATTCAAATCATGAAAAATTTTGGAATGCCATAATTAAAGTATGGACCCAAATTTCAAGAGTGCTTCTAGAACATAATCAAAACTATTCCAAGAAGAATTGAAGTGGTTTCAAAGGCAAAAGTGAGTCCAACCCAGTACTAAAAGAATATGCATTATAAAGTTACCATTAAGAGTATATTATATTTTCTATTCCTTTACAGTTGTGTTAACTTGTCATTACTGGAAATTTGTTTGACTTTTTCTGACCTTTTTGGTGGTGTTGCACATTTCATTATAGATTTTTCTTTTTTGTTGTGGAGTAAAATACTTTAACTAGTAACTTGAAAGGCTGTCCTTTGCCCCTTCAATATTTATAAATAAATAAAAATAGTAATAAATAAATTATTGATCAATTTGTTTTCTTTATGGCTTATCAACCTTTTGCAGGTTATTTAAAACTATAAAATATTTTTATATATTTTGGAGATAATAATAATCTTTACTGATACAAGTTCTACTAATTAACCCATAACTATGGGGAGAAGATGTGCATTCATACCTTTTGCAAGGGAATTTATGTGCAAGTGAATATAATGAACCCAACTGAAATTGGAACTTGGCTCTCTGATTTCTAATTCTGAACTGTAATCCATTATATCATCAACACATTTGCACCTAATATTCCCAAGTGGTCACCCATCTAGGTACTGACCAGGTTCGATATTGCTTAACTTTTGTGTTATATTCCATAATGTTTATTATGACATTCTGGCTATATTATAGTTCCATAATTGCTTTTTCTCTTGGCTCCCTGGTTATATTATAATCTGTACAGAAAAAGTTTGCATGCTTCATGAAATGTGAATTATTTTTTAGAAGACATTAGACTAAAACCTGATGTAGTTAAAGAGAAGAATTTTAAAAGATTTCATGAAAAATGAGGATGATAATTGATTGGATGATGGTTGCTTGTTTGGATGTGATGGTTTGTTTTCTGACACATTTCTAATATTATCAAGAATCAAAGAAAAAAACAAACTTTATTCAGTTGTAAAACGAAATGTTAGTGCCACAAGTCAAGCGCTTAAGTAAGCTAACCACACACGCAAAAAATTCACTAAAATAAAATAAAATTAAATAATAAACAAAAAAAAAATGTAGCCCCAGCCCAAAATTCCCCACCCTCCAGCCCCAACAGTTTCACTTACCTCATAGACATCATCAGATGTTGTTTTGGCTTTAGCACCCAGTGAAGAGCTTTTGCATCCATGGCTCATCTTTTCTACTGAGTGCTCTCCTCGGTCGGGTCTGGCGGGCAAAGTTCGGGAGACTTTTTCCGAATCAGTCTTCACAGTCACAGAGCCCCCTGATGACTGGGAATGGGTTGACTGGCGAGAGCACCCGACGTGTCTCTGTTCGTCAGCACTTTTGTAGTTGGGGTTCACATCTTCTCTGTCGGCTGTCCTTCCGTGATCGTTGTATCTTATAATTGATATAGATACTACGGCTGTAATCGGCACTGACACCGTCACCGACACTAATACAATCACAATAACCAAATAGAGTTGAATTTTATCATCAGGCAATATATTAACGGCATTTAACCTCTCGGACGTCTTATTACTTACAGTCAGTTTCAGAAACATTGTCGTTGTCGCCGAAAGGACCGGCGTTCCACTATCTTTGACCATAAATTCCAGGTCGTACGGCCCCGCGTCTTGCTGATTGACAACTCGTGTAAATGATAACAAGCCGGTGTATTGATTAATTGTAAACAACTGTTTGTCATTGCCAGCTATGAGGTCATATTTTAAAAATGCATTTTCTTGACTGTCGCTGTCGGCAGCTTTCAAAACTGTAATATTTTTTGTTCGATGCGGGTAGTACACGATGTCCATCGTATACGGATTCACGCTGGGGAAAGTAAAATACGGTGCATTGTCATTTTCATCCCTTACTTCAACTATCACACTAACCGAGTTATTCAGAGACGGAATTCCATTATCCTTGACCAAAACTCGAAACTTATAAATATCTTGGAATTCGTGGTCTAGGGATATTACCGTCGTGATCTGTCCGTTTTCTGAGATCTGAAAAGGTAAGAACTGCTGGGTGTTGGTTGTGACTAAGGAATAAGTCAGTTTACCCCCGAACCCGAGGTCAGGATCTGTGGCGTTGATGAACCCCACCGGATAATTTGACCTCTGGTTCTCACGGATCGAAAATTTAAACGTCTCTTTAGAGAATTGTGGACGCACGTCATTGGCATCCATTACTTTGATAGAGAACCTGCTCTCACTATGAAGAGGCGGAGATCCTTTATCTTGACACACGATGGAAATATCGTGGTGGTCCTCTGTCTCTCGGTCAACCGGGTTTTTGACAATTATTTTGTATTTTTTCTTGCCCAGACTTTCTAGTTTATATTTTTCATGTTGCAGGTCACAGTTGACCTCCCCATTTTGCCCTATATCATAGTCTATAACTTTTACATAAGCAATAAAACTGCCAACTTCGATATCCTCGGATATGGCGGCTGTGTTTCCCGTCGATTCGGAGACAAAGTTTACAAATATATTTGGTGCCCTGTTTTGTGTGTTAATCACATTGACCAAAACAACGGCTAGGCCACTAAGAGGGGAATCACCACCGTCTATTGCTGTTACGAACAATTTGTACATTGTATTTTGGTTCGAAGGCAATTTATGTCGCAAATATATATCCCCTGTTACTTCATCTAATTCAAAATGAGTTCTGACGTCCTTCGACGTTTGTGGACTGAAATGATATGTAATATGACCATTCTCCCCGGCATCTAAATCTGTTGCTGAGACAACAACAATTGAAATGTCTCCATAATCCTTATTTTTAATGGATACGTTATATATATCTAAAGTAAATACTGGGGGGTTATCGTTAAGGTCCGTCACTGTAATGTGAACGTCTAAGATGCTCTGTTTTTGTGGTATCCCACCATCTTTAGCAATCACTTGAATCATATATGAGTCTTTAATTTCTCTGTCGAGTTTTTCCTCGACCGATATACTTAGTTCGGGGGTGCCGAATGGGATACTACGTACTGATAATGAAAAAGGCTCATTATTGCTTCTTTTCAATTCATAAGTGATTTTTGAATTTAAAGCCCCGACGTCCCTGTCGATGGCGTTGGGAATTGATTTTCTGAGGCCTTTGCTGACCCCCTCGGAAAACTGAATGTCAATTTGTTCTTCAGGAAATTCTGGTTCATTGTCATTGACATCTTCGATAATCACTTTGATGTTGACAATGCGCATAAATGACTTGGCCTTCCGGACAGCTACATCAACCATTTTGAAACACTCCATATTTCGTTTGCAAATTGACTCAGCATCAAGTATCTGGGCGGTATACAATCTTCCTTTTTGTTTGGAGACCCTGAACAGCTGTGAGCTGCTTGTGGCATTCTGTTGCAGGAGGGTGAATGTAATGAGGTTGTGGTCACGCAGAGGGATATTGTCTAGCAAGTGTGTGTCGGCAGAGATATCACCAATGAAGGTACCAGGGCTCTTCCCTTCCTGGATGTTGTAGGTGAGGTCCACCCCAAGACAGCTGTGGATGATGGACAGGAGCAGTACGTACCCTGGTACCAGCATATTCACACTTGCTATTGTTGTCGTGCCTAAGATCAAATTTTGTCTTCTTCCTGTCCAGTGGTGTATCATGAAATCGCTTTGTTCCTAAAATATTAAAAGAAAAAAAGAATATGGTAAGAAGTATGAAAACAAAACAAAAGAAACAAAAAACAATTAGTTTTTAAAAGTTAATCCTTTAATAGCAATGGTTGAATTAAGCATTTCCTTATAAAGAAACATTTGCCATTCAGTGATGAAACATTTAGTGTTACTGTTGGTTGAATTTTATAAAATCTTCGCTTAAAACAGTTTTTCATAAAAAAACACTTCACAAGTCTATTCTAGCTATTTCTAGTGTTGACAGGATTTTCTTTTCAGACGTTGTTTAATTTTCAGTCAACATTGATTTTAGCATTATTTTCCCTTTTATTTTCCATGCTGTTGAAATTATTCAACTGATGTGATTTTTTATTATTTGGTAAAGTTTTTGATGAAGGATCAAGCTGGATTTTGTCCTCTTCAAGCCAAGAGTCAACCATTATCTATCCTACATATTTCCATATTATGCACCTTTTGTTCCCTCACTGTATATACTGAAAATCACTTAATTTAATAGCCTTCTATTTTGAGGGGCTCTTGGGCCATGTATTAGATGAACAAATATTTCAAATTTGCTTGTTTATTATTAGCAACAAAAATACCTCATGAATTGTTCATAAGATCCTTTTTGGTAAAAAAATGATTAGCTAATAAATTACTGTACAAGTTTCTTCAAATGAATGAGCACTATTATATATATATATATATATATATATATATATATATATATATGTTAATCATTTCACTACAAATAATATATATATATGTTAATCATTTCACTACATATAAGGTAATAAATCCACTAAGATGCAAGGGTCTACTGAGAGTAAAAGAAATTGAAAAGCATTATTGAAGAGAAAGTACAATAAAAGAACTGAGTTCAAGGGAACAGAAGATGATGGTTGATGTTGCATATAAGTTTTTGAAGAATGTGGTTGATTAGAAAGCAAGAAGCCAGAAAAGTGTTCCACATACAAGTACAAGAGAAGAAACTATTCAAATAAAAATTATGGTTACATCTAGCAATTTCGATGGTAAAATGTGTGACCTAACTGCCAATCTAGTACTGTGTTTAAATTTGTGAAGTTGAAGTATCATATTTGAAAGTTCATCAGAACAATTTGCATGAAAATACATATACAAAAAGTACATGGAACCTATGTTACAACAATGGGAAAGTGATTGAAGCCAAAATGCCAAGTCAAAACTAATAACATTGCAGATTCTTCTTTGGATTTTGTCAAGGATTTTTAAATACATTGTAGAAACATCAGACCATGCACACAATATAAGTGGTTTAAACTAATGGAAATATATATTATACAGTTTAAATATATACTTTTTATAAAAAGTCCTCAATACAGAAGTAGAGCATCTATAAATATATAGTTATTATTATTGTTATAATAATAGCATACTGCAACTCAAAAACTATTAACTTTCAGTGTTCAATACATTATCATCACTGCCTGATGATGGTATATTAAATGCCAAAACTTTTGCGTTGCAGTATATAACAATAATAATTATCTATCTATCTATCTATCTATCTATCTATCTATCTATCTATCTATCTATCTATCTCCAATTGAATAAGGAATGAAGAAAATATTAACTACGTTCAAAACATTAATTTTAAACAGTGCTCAATATAAAATAGAGCTATGAATATTTATTATAAATTATAGTTTAGAACATGTACGAATTATCATCTACTACAAAGTGTACATTTTGTTTCAACATTGAAAGGACAATGTCACATATTGTCCTTTCAATGTCAAAACAAAATGTAAACTTTGTTGTAGATGATAATTTGTACATGTTCTAAACTATAATATATATATATATATATATATATATATATATATATATATATATATATGAGACCTGATCAAAAAGTATCTGGATTGGGGCTATGAAAAGCACAACAAGCACAAAAAAAAGAAAACTACGACAGTTCAGTATTTAATCTCCTTCAAAGAAGTCCTCTTCTGAAGCCACACACTTTATCCAGTATTGTTTTCCTTGATGGAAGAATTCTTGGGATAGAGAGCAGCTGCCCCATCTCATTTGCTTGAATTTCCTAGATGTCTTTAAATCTTGTTCCTTTCAAATAGAATTTGATTTTTGGAAGAGGAAAAAGTCCCAGGGAGCAAGATCAGGGGAATATAGTGGCTGTCAGACCTGGAGAATGTTGTCCTTGACTAAAAACTGCTGCACAAGTCATGGACACTGATGAAAACCTCTGTGGTGTAGTGAGACAACCACACTCTACATACCTTTCTTCGAAGTACTGTTATAATCAATAAAAGTGAGCAAGAACCTTATAAGTTAGTGTGTATGCATGAGTTCAAGGTCTGCCAATTGGTATCACTCTGTATACCTTAGCTCCATTACAATAGCAACAATTTCAATACTTTTTGATCAAACATTTTATGTGTGTGTATATATATATATATATATATATATATACACACACACACACATATAAATTTCAGCTCTGCCACTTCTAATCAAATAGTTTCTTTTGTTGCACATCTCACCTACGGAACTCCAAGACACAAGAGGTTACTGAGTGCTAAATAATACAAGAAAAAACATTATTAAGAAGAGGAAACAATAAAAGAACTAAAATTAAGAAAACAACTGATAATAACTGATATTGCTTTTAAATTAAATCCCAAATCAACCAAATATTAGATAACAGATGATGGCCAGGAAATCTCTGGTGGCAGGCACATTATGTCTACAACAATCAAGAACAATAATCCAAAATAATTGAAGTATATTATCAAAACTTATATATATATATATATATATAGTATACAGAGGGTTACAATGAGAGAAAAGACTGCATACAGGGGATATTAAAGAAAGGATAAAAGATAAATGGGATTCAAGAAGATAGAAGATGGCAAGTGATGTTGTAATTTTGGAAGATTACAGCTATCAGGGAAGCAAGTAAATGGAAGAGAGTTTCATAGGTGGGAACTGCAAGAAAAGAAACTATTTGAGTAGAAGTTACAGAGCTGAAATTTATCCTACTAATAAGCATACATTTGTTCGTTCCTCACCAGGAACAGATCTGAGTTTTATACACATGGCAATCATCAGGTATAAGTGGCAGTTACATTTAACTATTTCAGTGGTAAAACTGTGGGACCTAAATGCCAATCTAGTAGCATGCTTAAATTCACATGGTCGAGCCACCAGAGACTAAAGTTCATCAGAGAAGTTGCCATGAAAATATTTGTAAAAAAGACAGGGAAGCCATATTCTTGGTGAGAATGTGACTGTAGTCAAGATGCCAAGTCAGAACTGATTACATGAGAACCTTGAGATGAACAGCAGGGGCACTCATTCTGATATGGCAACAGTATTCAATGCTATATTCAGTATTATAGAAAAAGCACAGGGGAGTTATGTTATGTACTATATAGTGGCTGTATTCAGAAATGAAAAATATTTGTGCCTTTCAACAACATATACACCATTTTCAATGGCACAACCCCAA